>WYDI02055584.1:42500-51967 GCA_009867235.2 Psittacus erithacus
CTAATAGCTGACTAGCTAAGTGCCTGTTATTTCCTTGGCAGAAGATTTGATTGTGTTTTGGGCCGGATACTAAATCCAAAAACTATGTAAAAATGTCAATAGGTGAGTGCACATTGATTTCGGTTAGTCACAGTGATATTTGAGCCCCTTTGGGGGCTCTGTCTGGGGAAGTATTTTACAAGAAAGATAATATAACAGAAAATTACTGGAGCTGCACAGGTCTCTGGTGGATTTCTTAGGGGCCTGCTAAGTTTCTGTAGAATCAACAAATGCTTTATTAATCTAAATTTGCGGTTTTGTTCTGCCTCTCTTCAGACGGTTCGGGCTCGCAGCAAGAGGCTCGGCGGGCAGGGCGGCCGGCAGTAGATCCCTGTCCGGCCGCGGGGCGGTGGGAAGGCTGGGGGCGGCCGTGGGTCCCCTCCTCGCCCTGCCGAGGCCTGCGGCGGCAGATAACACGGGGACGGAGGGTCCCTGACAGCTGTGCGGGGCCCAGGCTGACTGTGAGCGCCTGATAAGGGCCCCGCGCGGGAGCCAGCCGCCAGCCGCAACGCCAGCGCGCTGCGGGGCCGTGGTGACTGGCAAAGAAAGTTAAACACAACTGGTGCAGGGGCGGCAGGGAGGGCTGCGCCGGAAGATAATGGTAATTGATTGAATCAAAGTCGCAGAGCAGCCTTGTTTTTCCTCGCAATTAATTTTTTTTCTAATTTTCAGACCGAAGTATCCGAAGAGCTCAGGTTGCACCGAGCACATGCTGCACTAAAAGATAATAAGCACATGCCCTCTTCAGCTTTTGGGGGGAAATTCAGGCCAAGAAAAGGCGCAATTAAATAAAGTGTACCCCCGTTAAAGTTACAAGCACACGGCTCCAAACTCAGCAGAGCGTGCCTCTAAGGACAAGAGAAATCGGTGGTTTTGTCAGGCCGCCGGGCTGTGTGCTTGCTGCATACTGGGGATGAGAAGTCAGGTTTGCTCACAAAACCCTTGAATACTGACACCAGAGAAGGGATCATCTGGGGACTCCTGTGTGCAGCGTACGCGCGTTGGGCATTTCTGCAGCTCTTCTTCTCTGCTCCCCTCATACCCAGTAGCACATGACACATGTAGAGGAAAACAGAGATCCATGCCATTGGTATTTCATATGAATTACTTTCAGGTTTATTTTAACCAATTTAGATCTTTTTCACAACCTGTCAGCCAGATTTTTGTGGTTTTGTTTTTTTGAGTTGGTTTTTCCCCCCCCCCCTTTTTGGTTTGTTTGTTGTTTTTTTTTTTTTTTTTCCCCTTCCCACTTTTTTGACAGGAATCTTCTAATATTGTGTTCAGGAGCAGTAGCAGTTTGTGTGCTTTAAATAAATAAAACCTTTTGTACTTTTTAGTCTTTGGCAATTGCATCTGCAATAAGCAGTAAAATCTTATGTCAGCACAGCATGTAGAATGCAGGATACCTAATAACTAGTAAACCATTTAAAAAAGTCGTCTTGATCAGACATGGTGCTTAATGTATAGTGCTGTATCTTGCCTAGTAGGTAATTAGTATTGAGGGAGGAAAAGACTCTCCTGTGGACTGTGACATCATAGACCTAAACTGGCATTTTTTCTCACATTAAATTTTTCTTTCTTTAGTGAAAGGTATTTTTTTCCCCATTTAAAAAAAAAAAAAATCATTCTTTACAAACTAACAGACTGCATTGAGGGTACTCTAGATCTTAAAGCAAGTGCTCACTGTGTGTTCTTCTTCCCATGTAGACATTGTGTCGGATAGGCAGGTAAGCAGCACTGTAGTGCCAGAAGACTAGGAATCAAAAGTTGCGTAGGAAAAGAACCTATAACCTGGGAAATAAATATTAACCAGGGATCACCACAACTGACTTTTGCTGTGATTTTGTTGGTTCCCATCCTGGAACAAATGCATGTCTGGATGTGCTAGTGAAATGAATGGGCCTTACTGAAGTAAAACGGTGGTTTATTTTATCACGACAAGGCTGGGATATTCACTGGAGCTCTGTCATGTTTTCCCCAGAGCAGCAACAGAAGATTTGTTTGTGCATAGGCTCAAGTTTTTGGGATTCTTCTCAGCTACTGAAATGGTAAAGTGTTTACTGGCTGTTTGGGCAGAAGAGTATCCTGATCCCTGGACATTGTCACTGTGAATCACAGCTGATATCCTATTAAAACAGACTAATAAATCTCCTTTGCTGAAAGAGCTGGTAATCTGCCTTGTCATGACTATTGGTTATGAAAGGGGAAAGTCAGCTGGGAAGGAAGATGACTTTCTTGAGAGCATCATGTAAACACTTTGGCCATTGCTGATCAATTTAGGCAGGTACATGGTTCAGATTAGAGGGTCCTTGTGTGAAAAGCTGTTTCTGCTTTTTCCTCGTATGCTTGAGAGCCTGCTGGGTGACTGCTGCCGACCTCCCTTTGACATTCCAGGTTCTAGTATAATGAAGCCCACATATGTGTAGTGACGTCTGGTCTCTTTGGCCACTATGATATGAGTGGCAGAGTGACATTGGCTTTCTCAGCCTTAAAGACAACTGATGAACTGCCCCTGTGCAGTCAGATGTCTTATTCCAGAGCAGTGCTCAGAAGTGCCCATTTCATCCTCCTCTGCCCTTTCGAAGTGTGGCCAATGCTGTCACCCTGCTGGCCTCAGAAGTGCAGATGGCAGTATGAAAAACAAACACCAAAGCTAAAACCAAGGCAAGGTCATTTGTGTAAAGAAAAGTGAGTAAAACTCATGGATCATGGATGTGCACCTGCACACCACCTGCCTGCCTTTGCACTTGTCCATGCAAAGGCATGTACTGCCAGTAGGGTCTGAGCCAGGGCAGTGCTATGGGAGGCAGAGCCACGGCTGCTGATGCCGAGTGCCCTTGGAGCTGCCAGCTCTGTCTGGGAGGAGTGCATGGAAAGGACAAAACCTGCTGCTCCTGGAAGCAGATTTAAAAGATGTCTCCTGTGTTAAATGATGCCGCATTTTGGGGTGTGAGTCAGCTTAGGACACAGCTGGCAGCTGCAGGCAGGTGGAGGAGCAGGCCTCTGATGAGCAAGCTCCTGAAATGAAAAGGGGCAGGTTTTAACTTAAAACCGAAACAAAACTCCCCTCCGGCCTTGCAGTCCCGGGTGAAAGGTGCCGCCATGACTGCAGGTTTTCCTGTGCCGTCCTACCTCCAGTGCGGGCACTGGGTGCGTGAGGCGCAGGGCTGTGCCTCAGCCCACTTGAGCCACAGCAGAGCTGTAGCAGCAGGACAGTCATGCTGTCCTCCACACGCTGAGGTGGAACCTGCTTCCCTGATGCATGCAGGTTTCTGTGGGGTGAAGTGAGGGCTACATTGAGAATGGAGTGGTGTGGGAAGGGGTGTTGGGGGTGCAGTCCTGGGGCACTGAGAGAAGCAGGCGAGTTTGTGGTGGCTGTGGTAGGAAGCAGAGAGGTGGGCAGCACTGTGTGGAGGACGCAGTAGGGCAAGGTACCTCTGAGGAGGGAGGAAGGCTGTGTCACTGTGGAAGCCAGCAGACACTGGGGTGAGTGCTGGCATGAGGCAGTGGCCATTGCTGAGGTGACTACAGGCAGCCTGCCTGCTGCCGGGCTTGTGTGCTGAGCTGGGGCTGCCAGAGATGGAAGGTTTTACTCCACTCAGGAAGCAGCGCCAGCTCTCTGCTTGCGTTTTAACTCCTTCCTCCAAACAGGGTGATTTTTGTCAGTGAGGCTGGAGACAGAGGGGGAATTACAGGGACTAATTTAAAGCATGTGCCCTGGACAGCCTGCACAGCCCTCCCCAGTGCCATGGGGAAACACAGGCCCAACTGCACGTGATGAACTTGTGGGTGTCCATGTAGTGGTGAGGTTATTGTGCCCTGCCATGATGGCTCCTCTGTGGGGCTGTGGGGAGCACCCTTCCTGAGATCCCCTGCAACAGCAGCAAGCTGTTGCCCACAGGCCACCTCTGAAAAAGGTTTTAAGCAGAGGGATCATTGTGGTGTCTTTCTCTTTTGAGCTTCAAGTGGAGCATCAGCAGATGAACAAAGTCTTAAGGTTTGTTTAAAACCTGACTTTTATGTGGATTCCAATTTCTTTGCCTTTCCCAGAGCAGGCTCAAAAGGCACAATTTTGATTAGGATAGTGGATAAAGGAACATTTCTCCCTTGAAACAGACGTCTGTATGTTAAAGTACCTTAAAGAAGAGAGTAGTTCACTGGGAAACAGACTTGTATACTTGTTTTGCCACATCCTAGCAGTAGATAAAGTACATACTAGGGGAAAAGCTGGGAGAGTTCCTGTAGCAGCGCAGGTAGAAGAATAGTAGCAGGGAGGTGGCAGTGGATGGAGGGAAAATACCAATGTGGAAAGGAGCAGGAAAGGGAAGAATGGAGAGGGAAACAGCGCCAAAGTGGTTTCTGTCTCTTTGGTAAGAACTTGGACCATTTATGAGTGAGGCAACTCCTGCTTTTCAAGGAATCATAGAATCATAGAAAAGATAGGGTTGGAAAGGACCTCAAGATCATCTAGTTCCAACCCCCCTGCCAGGGGCAGGGACGCCTCACACTAAACCATGTCACCCAACGCTCTGTCCAGCAAGGCTGGACATTTTCCTGGGGCATTTGCATTTTCCTGGTTTATTATAGGCCTGTGTGGCCTTGCAGCCCTGGTCACTTTCCATTCCTGGGTGTGGGTTGTGCCTATTGCCAGGCAAAAATGTCACTAAGGTCTTCTGGTCAATACTCTGAAATTAGGTTTGTTCTTGCCATGTAGTTTGCGAGTTTCACTCAAGTCACAGCCACAACATTACCTCTGCCTTAGAGGATAAGGAGAAAATTCACCAGATTATTTTAAGTTGGTGCTGTGGAAGCATGCTGGAATATATCCAAGTTAAACACAAAGGGCTGCAGATTTCATCAGGTTTATAGCTATATTAGGTACTTCACATAAGTCTTTAAAAATTTTTTAGAATTGAAAAGCTTAAAAGTTTTGAGCAAAAATGGTTATACAAAAATTTTCAGTATGAGTATGGATCTCAGTGTGAAAGGTCACGTTCAGTAAGGCATCAGTTAATCTGTGTTTGAGATAATCGTGTATACATAAATACTGTATTCTGGCAGTCTGTATAACAATTAAGAAGAATTAAACTTTTTAGTTGTTAAGTATTTTAGTTGTATGCAACTAAAGTTGTGTGCCAGGAGAGCTGTGAAGTTATTCTGTCAACTCTGCTAGGGCCGGGTTGAAGGAGTGTTGACTAAACAATAGTGCCATTATGAAAGACATGATCTTGTCATTTTGAAAAAGTTTTTTATTGTGGGTTGTTGTTCTTTTGTTTTGTTTTGTTTTTTCTTTTTTTGATCTTGACTATTTATATTTGGAGGAAAGGGATACCATCCAGAGGGACTTTGACAGGCTTGAGAGGTGGGCCAGTGCAAAGCTCATGAAGTTCAACAAGGCCAAATGCAAGATCCTACACCTGGGTTGGGGCAATCCGAAGCACAGCTACAGCCCCACAAGACTGAATGGAGCAGCCCTGAGGAGAAGGATGGGAGGGTGTTGGTTGATGGGAAGCTCAACATGAGCTGCCAGTGTGTGCTTGCAACCCAGAAAGCCAACTGTATCCTGGGCTGCATCAGAAAGAGTGTGCCCAGCAGGTGGAAGGAGGTTTTTCATCCCCTCTGTTCACTCTCATGAGACACCCCCCTGCAGTGCTCCGGGTCCCTCAGCACAAGGGATGTGGAGCTGCTCAAGTGAGTCCAGAGGAGGCCACAAAAATGCTCTGAGGGCTGGAGCCCTTCTGCTGTATCAGACTGAGAGAGTTGGGCTTGTTCAGCTTGGAGAAGAAAAGGCTCCAGGGAGACCTTAAAGCAGCTTCCAGTGCCTAAAGAGGACAAAAAATTATCTGGAGAGGGACTTTTTACAGAGGCCTAGAGTGTCAGATCAAGGGAGAATGGTTTTAAACTGACAGAGGGGAGATCGAGATTAGATATTAAGAAAAAATTCTTTCTTATGAGGGTGGTGAGGCCCTGGCGCAGCTTGCCCACAGAAGCTGTGGTTGCTGCATCCCTGGCAGTGTTCAAGGTCAGGCTGGATGGGGCTTGGAGCAACCTTGCCTAGTGGAAGGTATCCTTTCCTGTGGCAGGGGGTTGGAACTGTATGAGCTTTAAGGTCCCCTCCAACCCAAACCAGTCTGTGATTCTATGATTTTATAGCCCCACATTGTCCTTGGTCTTGGGCTAGTAGACAAAAAAGTTGGCAATGAGAGTGAATAACTGCAGGGAGGAATAGATTTGCATGCTTTGACCATTGAGATGACAGAAAAGTAGAGAAGATAGAAAAGGTAAGCATGGTATTGAAATTAGGGAGGCTGATGGATTGTATGCCAGATGAAAGGTTAGAATTACAGGACTGGGGATAGAGACATAGGAGGTGAGGCAGTATGGCAACTAGCAATAGGAAGATGAGAAATGTTAAAGCAGCATAGGAGGGAAGAAGGAAAAAAACTGATAAAAAATAGTGTGTCCAGAGGCAGCAACTAATAAGTGAAACCCAAAGGCTAAGATTGTTGACTCAGAAGAAGAAATAAGAAGTGTAAGATGAAATGAGTAACTTCAGCAGAGGGTACTATCCTCCACACTTAAAATATCAGAAACTTAGTAGAAGGAAGAAATAAATGCATTGACTTTATTTTACTTCTCCGTGCTTTTGGAAAGGCAGTTCTGTCAGCCACTGAGCACTGGTCTGCTTTGTTTTCCAACATCACTGTAAAGTATCGTCAAAAAAAGAAAAAGAAGAAAAAAAAAGTGATTACATTTTCTCCAATATGCCCTTTGACTTTCTTGTGGGGGATATAGCTTTGGGGAGCAGTTTATATAGAGGACATCTCCATGTATCCCTTCCAGACTAAATTATTCTGTAGTTGATCCTTCTCACAAAAAAGAAATCTGTACCTGGATGTGAAGCTTGAGTTTTGTTTCTGGTGTAGTTTGAAAGGGCATAATGAGCAGTGTTCTGTTCTAGCAAAGTTATGTGAGAATTAAGCAGGTGATTGACTTCCATAGTCAAAATCAGAATTCTGCAGTCCCAACAGCAAATGTTGATTGGGTTTCGTGGATAAATGACTAGTTCTGCAAAATGCCCTATTCTTGAGTTAGAGTCAGAGACTACTTCAGGACTTCCCTCCCCATACAGCAATACCCATGGGTTTCCAGAAGGTGAGACAAGAAAAAGGCACACATGCTCCTAGTGACGGCAGCTTGAGCTCATTAGATTTGATTTTTAGATATGCTGGCATTGTCTCAAGAGCCTGCTTTCACATTTATGGCCTTTTCAGACTGCTTATCTAGGGGAGAAGCATGCTTCCCATTCATGCTTAGCCTTCTTCAGTTATATATGACGTTGAGCTTGGAGCCCAGACAAGCACACCACTGCTTGGGCAGCCCCAGCACTTAACTGTCAATGGTGCAAAGGGAAGAAACGACAGGGAGGTGCTGTCCATGGACGTCTTCTGTCAGTCCTGTTTGGGGATCCCACTATCTTCCTGAGGTCTTTTGAACAAATGCATCAAAAATAGCTGAACTATTAGAAAATTACTCCTTGCCACAAATGGCCATGTAGGTATTTTCCTGATGAGATAAAAAATTGGTCTTATTCTTCACCATCCCTGTTAGTCTGCACTCCAGTCAATTCCTTCTTCTTAATTCATCTTGGAGTGTTTTAGAAGATTACTGAGCATCTACCAGTGCATTTTGTGGGACAGTCTGTGGAAAGGACAGAACATCTGCTGAAGAGCCTTTACTCTATTTCCCCCACTACAATTCCCTACTTGGTGCTGTAGTTTCAGGAGGCTTTGAGTGAGCTGGTTGATCCTACCTTTGAACCCATCATGGATTTTTCTTTGCATTTCATTTCCTTTAATGTTTATTTCTTTCCTTATGGCAGCCTCCTTTTGCCAAACGAGTAATGCTCTCCAATTCTTCCCGGCTTTTGCCCCATTTACCACCTTCCAAAAAGATCATGGTGGCTGTATGACTGCATCTCTGTTTTTCCCCAGAGCAATCTCTGATTTCTTTTCAATCAGTTCATTTAATTGACCGTGTTTATTTCCCTAGCCTTTGTGGCTCTCTGAGTGCAGCTATTCGTCAGAAGCTGGATGCTAAGCATCCTTTTCGTGTTTTACCTGGAGACTTTCTTAAACCATCTCATCTGTTCTTAGCATTTGGGGCTAAGCCCAAAAGGGAAGCTTTCTCAGTCAAAAGGCTGTCTAAATGGATAATGTGATACTTTGAGACCTGTAACAAGGAGCCATGTGTCCCAGTTCCACTGTTCCCATGCTTATCCCACCAAAGCTATGGTAGCTTTGAAGGCCTGCTTGGGCAAGGTTCCCAACGCGAATGTTTGCAAGACAGCTAACTGGAACTTGGTACATGTACCTAGCATACTGCTTAGATGTAGAGCCTAGGCATGATGCCCACTTTAGAAGGCAGCTTTGTAGTCTTTATTTCTTAATTTAGTCCTCAGCTGTCCTCCTGAGAGTGGCTGTTCACTGCATGTTAGTGTCCAAGAGCAGGAAGAGATGGAGGCAACTTTTATCAGAAAGAAGATGAAGTAATTTGGCACTCAGTGGCATTTGGAGGCTAAATTGCCTCTTAAAAGATCATCCTTACTGCTTGTCTAAGGAGTTTCCAAGCTGTAAATAGGATGGGAAGAAGGATGCCTTTGTATCCTGTGTTCCCCTTTTCTAGATGTTGTCTTGGTGATGTTAGCTGCCTTCTTCAAAGTCTATAATATTCTGTTTGAATGTTTTTCATCCTCTAGTTTGGCATACAGCATATATCCAAGCAAACTGACTTGAGACAGGAATACATTTTCCTCCTCAGCAACTTCTGTCTGTGTCCAGTGCTAGCATCTATATTAGCAAATACCATTTCTTGGGAACATCCTGGAGCTATTATTTTCCAAAATAATTTTAGAAATGACAAAGCAGTATTATTTCCTAGAAAGTTTGGTCAGCTTCTTGCATGTGAATTTTTAAATCATTGTCCTATGATTTCCTTATTCCACTTATTTTTATACTTTCTTTTAAAAATAAACATAAGTCAGGAGTAATTAGGGAGAAACATAATGCATTTGAAATGTAAATAGAAGTAAATGCTACAATGTGTCACGCCAGTTAGTGTTCAGATACCCAAATTTTAATCTTGATGGCTCAGTTAAATAAAAAGAGATCCTTTTAAATAATGTTCCCTTAATGATTCATGAAAGGTAAAACTTGAATGTTTAATTTCATTGCAATAATACAGCTAGTTCAATTCTTTTATTATTTTTAAACCCAGAGCCAGCATGCTGGAGTAAGTTATTTGCAGTGTATTTTTAAAGTCCATATTGAAATATTAGCCATAACTGTCTGCTGTGTATAAAAAGGGGGGGGGGGGGGGGGGGGGGGCGGTTTGAAGTTTGATATTGCGTTGACGTAGGCTCAGGCCCC
>WYDI02055584.1:51977-111977 GCA_009867235.2 Psittacus erithacus
GGCCCCCAGCGCTGCCCCGCGGCGCCCCCCCGCCGGGCCGGGGGCCGCCGACTTCCCGCAAAAGGTCGGGTGCGGGAGGGTGGGGGGTTATGTTTGAAGTTTAATCATGCTTCTACTTAGGCTCAGTCCCAGAGCAATCCTTTTTTCTGCTGCTGAGCTCAAACAGCTAGTAGCCAGGTTTGATCTGCTGCCCCATGGAGCAGTGCCCTATGTGAATTTGAAGTTTTCTCAACCCGGGAGGCCTGCAAATAAAGAGTAGCCTCAGGTAGCCAGATCTCTCCTTCCCAAAGCAGCTCCTGGGGCGCTGCCTGAAGCAGTCCTCCTCAAATTGTTTCAGGCAATTGCTATAGACTATCTCCACTACTGCCCCTCTTACCCCTCCTTCCTTCTCCTCCTCCTGACATAAGGGAGGAGTTTGGGAGTCCAGGAGTCCTATTTGACTTTAATAAAATGAAGAAAAAAAAAAAATAAAAAGCAGAGCAGTTTGTAGGGAACTGGCACAGGCTGTGGAAACAGGAGCCACAGCAAGACAAAACCCAGTGGCCTTCAAAACTTTTTCCCCTTCTTTTTCACCACATGACTTGGAGGATGTGGACAGTAATTAAAGGACCCCCTAGCTCCTCATTTTCTGTGCCTGGTCCTTTGATCTGGTTTGTGTCGGGTAGCTATTTTCATTGTTCCTGTCTTTTCTTTTATTCTCACCCAGCCCCTTTGATGTGAGCAATGATGATCTTTAATTCCAAAATAGGAGATGGGCAGGATAGCAGTACTGGCCTTACATAATGCATCTTTCACATCTTATTTTTAAACTTGAGCATAATAGGCGTAAGTCGGAGCCTGGGGTGCATTAACCCTTTTCACACAGGGGAACTGCCAAGGAGGTCGAGAGTCTGTCGCTTTTAGTAACGTCCGACAGGTTAATCTTCTGTAGATGCCTACAGATGCATTTGCAAAAAAGATTATTATTATTTTCCTGCAAATATGATGGATCTCTAAATATAATCTGGAGGGAGTTTGTCCTAATTGTTCCCATGTGGGAAAAATGTGCTGAGAAAGAACAGTAAAGCTAATGCAGTTATTCTGACTGGCTTCACTTGGCAGCACAGTGGGAGTGAAACATACTGTTTATTAGTGTATGTTAATAAACTATAAGGGACAAGCTGCGGGTGGTGGTTTATAAACTGTTAGCTCAGGTAGGATAGATGACAATATGGAGGTTATTAGTAACATTAGCAGGAGAGAAGGGCTGCAGGTTCTTATTGTTTTCATGAAATCACAGAAGCCTGTTCTGTCTCTGTGCGCTGCATCTTCATCGCAGAACATGCAGAATAGCTGCACTCAGCCTCACTGAGCCAAGGAAGGTGTCGCCCTCAGCACCCCTGCCCCGGGTCATTGAGGCACCCTCCTGCCAGACTATCCTAGATGGCATCTCTGACACCCTCCTGCCAGGCTGTCTGGGATGGCACATGCAGCGCTATATGCTATGGCTTTTTGGGTGGCACATACGGCACCATATGCCATGCCATGCAGTGGAGGGTGGTTCCTGCAACACCCTGGGGAGGCAGGTGGTGCTGGCAGAGCCCTGTTTCTGGGGTGTCTCCAGAGAGGGTGGCAGCCCTGGGGTGGTGCCGCATTAGCGCAGTCCCCATCTGCCTTGGTGGTGCTTCCTCCCTTCGGGCCCCAGCAACAATGGCTCTGCTTCTGCTGCCTGCGCCCTGCCCGAGTGGGGCCCAGTGACATTTGCAAGGTTCAGTCATCACAGCACAATTCACTTGGGAAATGTGCCTCTAACTGCAAAAAGGTAGCCCAGAATTTTAAAACTTCAGGACTTGAGGCACCCGCATCCTCTTTAAATGCCATCAAGGCAGGGGAACAGCATTCCCCAGTGCTTTTTATTTTCACAGGATTTGTGACTATCTGGAAATCCAGAAAATTGGAAGTCTGCTGCTCAGCCACTTAAACATTAATGTTTGAACATTTTGTCACTATTTTCCATGCTCAGGAGCAAATCTAAATGGACAGAAATAAAAACAAAAACAAAAACAAACAAACAAAAAAAAAGCGCAACCACAAAACATTATCCCTGTTTTTCTGGGGAGAGTTAACTTGTGGCAAGATACAACAAATTGTCAAGAAGAAATAACAAAGAAGCAGTGAGGACAGCAAAGGGTAAGTGTGGTAATGGGCAGAGGACAATATGCAGCTTGATGTGTCTGTTTTAAGTTTAATGCCTGCTTTTTTGTTTTCATTCACAAAATATATATGCATACACACTTCTATGTCTGAAACAACTTCAGATATGGATTTGTACTTTCATGACACCAGCTCTTTTAGGGACATAAATTTGTGTTATGTGTGTGTAGTTCTTAAAATAACAGCTGTTTATTAAATAACTTTCAGGGAGATTCTTATTATATGTTATGGTCCTGCATCAGCAAAGTACTTCAGCAGATGCCCAACCTCAGCACATGACTGAACATACAAGCTCTTCAGCCTGCACTTGCTTAAACCTGGGCACATGCTTAAGTACTATGCTGAATAGAGGCCAAGACCAGATATAGTGAATACCTATAATTAACTTTGCTAAATGGCTTACAATTCGCCACTTGTTTCCACGTGCCTTTAAATTTCCCATTTGATTATCATTTGGGCTGAATTTCTGCATGTTTGTCCTTGTCTGCAGATCTCTCTTTTTTTGTTTTTAATTCAATTGGTTCCCTCAGAATATTTCTGAGTTAGGAGTGAAGGAGGAAAAATTCTCTTTCAGTTCTTCCAGTACAGTTTTTATTTAATACCAGTGTTTTTGTAGCCGTGGTGCTTCAAGGAAATAAAGGAAGGAAAGGTTGTGGAGAAAAATAATATTTTACTGGACCAGCTTCTAGAGTTGGAAAAAGTAGACACACTTCAGAGATCTGGCAAAGGGACATGAAACCTGTAATATTGTCCACTTTTCCAGCTTTATCAGCTAATTTAATAATAAAATCTTATAGGGAGATGTAATTTCTTTTTTTAGACAGAGAAAGCAAGCATTGAAATTGGAAATTGGAAAGTTGGCACCAGCACATTCCTCAATGAGTACTTCAGCCTTTCCTTGAGTTGGAAAGGAAAGGAAGGAAAAAAATTCCTCTTTCTAAAGAAACCCAATTTTAAGGGGTTGAGCACACCCAGATAGCCTCTAGTTAGGTTTCAGTACTCTGATGAAGCCTGCCTTTTTTGTGATTTCACTGCACATACTCCCTGCCTGCCTTGATTGGCAGCTGGGTAGCAGACCTCTGCAGCTGTGACAATTTGCCTGAGGGAGGCTGTAAGTGTCTCATTGAAACTTGCATTGTAAAATCCTCCAAAATGCCTCCCATAATATTAGGCACAGGAGAAAAACACAGGTGTGAAAAACTTTCACAGATCCCATGAGTTCAATGTCTCTTGGCAGCTTTGGTGGATTCGGTGTTATAATATAAATTTTAAACTTGCATTTATGAAACAGAAGTTGTTCAGTCTTCTGTCACAAGCAGAAGTGGTGAAAATAGGTGGCACTTACACTGCTCTGGGATGATAAGGACTGGTTGTGCACTGGTGAAGCTTGTATACCTGCTGTAACTCTGCGGCAGGCTCCAGCACGGAGAGGACACAGATGTCCCTGCTGCAGAATCATGTTGCTGGCACATCAGTACTTTAGGAGCTCATATTTTCTGAGTGACGGCACGGTCTCATACTGTCCAAAAATGAGCACTCAGTGATTGATTCTACTTCCACTCAAAAAGGGATTTGAAAACCCAAGTGATGTCTCATTGAAATCAACCTTCCTACATGTATGTAAAATTTTATTATTTTCTCTTTCACTGGTTAAGTAGCTTAGCTACTACTCGTTAGCACTAGCACATACAGAGATACAGCACTGCCAGCATTACTGGAAGATGAACCTCAGCTTCTAAATGCCTGATCCTTTCGCTAGTGTGCTTATTCCTAGCTGCTTGCCTGTGTGTTACAGCAACTTTACTTCTTAAGTTTGCCATAAATGAATCTCAGTATGACTGCAGCATTAAGATCTGGCACTTCAACAGTCTCAGTAGGGTCAACACGATATTCAGGAATTAGCTTTCTGAAGAAATGCAAGAAGCTAAATTTACACTTAAGAAATGTGCCTGATTTGAGTGAGCTGTGGGTACACTGATCCATGGAAGTTTTCCTGTGCACCAGCCAGGCTTTTTTTCTTGCTTAAAGGGTGGAGATTTTAGTTAAGTTGGAACATTTGATTTGCTTGCTTGAATTGTTTTTGATTAGTGACTGAGTGCAAGGTTAAGCTTTAATAACCTATTTGCTGTAATAAAATCATGTGGCTAAAAAGATTTAGATACACCAGTCTGTTAAACAAATACAATTTGTGAATGCTCTGGA
Source organism: Psittacus erithacus (assembly GCA_009867235.2). NCBI lineage: Eukaryota > Metazoa > Chordata > Aves > Psittaciformes > Psittacidae > Psittacus > Psittacus erithacus. Next base: position 56,373 of record WYDI02055584.1, read on the forward strand.
AATAAACATATAAAACCAAAGGCAAATTTGAGTAATTTTTTAACTCTTTCTGGGGTTAAGATTCTTTGTGAAGGGACTGTCTTGTTCTGCATGCTAGGTTAACAAGGCAACATGGTTAAAGCCTCAGTAAAAGAGAAACTGTTTTGAATTTAGTAATGAGAAGTGGTAATGCATCACTGAGTTTCTGTTGCGGTGAACTAGTAACAGACCCAGTGACTAGCTAAAGCTGAAAAGAACAAGTATTATTGGGCCTTCTCAAATCTCAAATTAAAATGACATTCACAAATCTCCTGAGAGACTCTTGGTAGTCTACCTTCTCTTCAGAACTACAAGGTTTGTTCAGTTCCAGACAGATCAATGGTGTTGCTGTAATATGTAGATTCTGTGACCTGATAGTTGTTTCAGAAGGGCTGAGGTTTTTTCAGATTTTTATCAGAGATTTCTGCTCTTGGTGCTTTCTGCAGACTGTTCTAAGAGCCATGAAGCTTGTGCTGATGTATAGTGATTTAATGTACTGTAAACTACACAAAAGAGCTCAGTTCCATGGATGTGTAAAGCTTTTGTATAAATAATTTTAATGATGCCTATTGAGAAGCTGAACTCAAAGTTCAGTTGAATGTTAGTAGTATTAGTTGAAAGCTCAACTTGAGATGCTCACTTGTCACAGCTGTTTCATTTCATACAGTAACATTTTAAACAAACTGCAAAGCAGTTCAGTGTCATGTTTCTTATTTCACAGATGGGGAAACTGAGGCATAAAGCTATTGTGTTCCTTACCTCTCTGATGCACTTGGGAGAGCATAAGCAGAACACGAAACCTCTATATAGTGCTACTGGTATATTACTGGCTGTTGTGTACTCTTCCTCACTGTTCCTTCATTGATGAAGGGAAAGTATTTGGGCAAGTATCTTGGAAAGTATTTTGGAAAGTACTTAAATTAAAAAGTAAAAAAAAAAAAATCCAATTAAAATTAAAATAAAAAGTATTTTGGAAAGTATTTAAATGGCAAAGCTTGGGAAAACCATTATTTCTTATGGCAGTGAACATGTTGTTACATTACCCTGCTTACCAAATAAATAAATGAAACTGTATACCCAATAAAGGTAATAGTCAAGGAAATAGTAGTTTTGAAAAAACAAATAGGAAAAAACCCTAACCAAACCCAAAACACTGTAGATTAGAGCATCTGTTGTCTACTGTATTTTTGTCCCTGATTTCTTGGTGTAACTTATATCCAAAACATTAAGTGACAGAATTTGGCAGAATCAGATCTGTACAGCAGAGCTTAATGGTAATGTAGCAGGGTATAAATAAAGCCCCTCAAGCCTGCTTGGTTCTCCCCCATACACATGAGCAGGGGTTGGGGGAAGGAGTGTTGTATTTTTCTTGGAAAAGGACATTTTAGGTTTCTCCTAATCTGGCACCTGGAGGTCCAGCTGTGCTAGCTTGAGGCTGTGTGTAGACTCATGCATGGGAAAGATGATGGACAGATCGCTGCACAAGTCGAAACATTTCACGTCTCTATAGGCGATATGTATAGCTATATTTGTGAATAGTGGCAGTGCCGAAGTGGAGGTGGAATTACTCCTCAAACAGTGATTTGCCAATAGTGCTACAGTCTGGTCTGGTTTCTGTTATGTTTTATGGAGAGGGCCTGCAGCATGTGGATTTTCCAGCTTTGCTAGCGGTATAGCAGCTACAGAGCTGCTGCTCCTGCTATCATCGCTTCCTGTCTCCATGGGCTGAGCTCTGCACGTGGCCTGGAAATATGTCGCTCTGGATATGTTTGGCTTGGTCGTCTGCTAATTTATACCCGTTCTACTTCAGTGTATTTCCATTGGCTTAACTCAATGGCAGTATTCCTAATTGACTTGGGTATAAGTAAGAATATCAGGTTCATTACTTCTAACAGTTTAGTTCTCTTTATTTATTTTCTTTCTTCAGTCACACAAATGCCAAGGTTAATTTACTCTTAAACACTTGATTTCCTAGAACATGAAAGTGACTCCATATCTTAAGCAGAAAATAGACCACTTTGCAGAATTAAACCATTCTTTAGTTTGGAGGTGTGGTAGGTTTTGTTTGGTTTTGATTACAGAACTTTGAAACCATTGGGTTAACATTTGAGAACATTTGAGAATGGAAAGATCTAATTTTGCACTCACTGATACTCTTAGATCTTCTGGATTCCTCATCTGTGGGTTGGGATCTGATATGGGGTGGCGTGTACTTGGCCCAAAATGTTTGCAGTACTATTGATAATAAATGATTAAAATGGAGAACTTCTCACAGCAGAGGAGAATTCAGAGATAGATACTGTGCTTTAACAAAGATGCCAAATCTCCGCAGTGTACATTAGTCAGTGAGTTAAACAAGCATCAACATTAAAACAGACATTATCTCCTGCCATGTATTTTCTTAGTACTTTGTCCATTACAGCTCTCGAATGATGAGGTTTCTAGTCCTTCCTGTTGGAAACAGCTCTTTTCTAACATTTGTTATGCATGTCTTCTGGTGTCTAGCATCAAATTCTGTTTCTGATCTCCTGCCCTTCCCAACATGTTTGGTGGAATGCATTAAGGGTGTTTACCATGCGTGAAACCCTTGTAAGCAGTTCCTGCACCCTCCTTAGCTGTTATTTAACAAAGATACATATAACTAGACCTTTTAACCTTTCCTCATAAATCAGTCCATCCAGCCCATTAATCACCTGTGTTGCCCTCTTTTGAATTCTCTCCAATTTGTCATCATCCTGTGGCTGGGGACAGCTTGGTGACCACAGACCTGTGTGGAAATTCAGTCCTGGCCTGCTGCACCCGCGGACAGGGTTTATTTATTTTGTCCCTCTTTCGCTTCGCTTCATTCCCAGGCAGAATATATCTCCTGCCCACTCTGCATAATCACTTCTTTAAAACATTTATGGAGATAATCTGCAGTCTTCCAGACCCTCTGTCATTTTCTGATGTCGGGTTAGCAGAGGTTGAAAGGAAAAAGGAGTGAACATGATTCCCTTCCTCCCTCTCTTTCTCCTTCCTCTTTCCCCCCGCCTTTCCCTGCTCACCACCCCAAAATAAACAGCACAACTCTTCATTTGGTACATACAGAGTCATACTGAATGTGAGGAAAGAGGTAGCATTAGAGTGGAGAAAAGATGCTGAAAATATAATTGCCTAATTGTGAATCCTAAGTAGTGCAGGCAGAAGGGGCAGCCCTGACTGGAAGAATCAGAGGATCACTAATTCACACTGCCAACATCCTAATTAGCTTTGCAAATGTAATATTTATATTGTTGGCGATGGATTACAATATCCAGTGTAGAATGGAAAGAAATAAATGAATTGTGTCAGTGGAGCTGTGTAGAAAACATTTCTACCGCCCCATTAAACCATAAGAAGTAGCTTAGCTACTAAAAAAAGTTTGTTTTCAGGCTGATGTGCAAGTCTAATTGGGTTTCCAAAGAAAGGAACACGTTTTAATTATTAATTAGAAATCAGAGCAGTAAAAGAGTGGAAATCTGCTTCAGCTGGAGGTTTTGCTCAATGCTGGATTTCTCCTTAATAAGCTGAAACATTCCAGGCCTGCCTTAGTTAGCGGTTGGGTGCAGTGGCTTTACTTGGGGGGTAGACATCTTAATGCTCATGTAATTATCATGTAATTATTTTGTAATGTGGGATCAAAATTTTGCATAGACGGCATTCTTTCACTGAACTTGAAAAATAAAAAAAGTTGCGTTCATTAATGCAGTGATTCAGTCATTCTGGTTTCAGAAGCAGGGTTCCCTCATCCCCCTCCCTCTCTTTAACACGCAAATATTTTGAAACCATTTTAGAGGTGGTAACTTCAAGATAAGTAGGATTATTGTGTTTAGATTTAGTTGAATATTTATCAGATTTCTTGACACTTTCAACAGAAGTGTCTAGTGGATTGCAATTACCATCAAAGCTGGTAGGTACAAATAAGTGATTGTGCCTGCTAGTGCAGGGTGGCAGGTTCGTAAAGGTGGATTTTTGTGGAAGTTGCTTTCTATGAATTTTCCTCCCTTTTGCTTTTGAGCTTCAACGAAGTTGTTAAAGATTGATAGACTTTGTCAGAAGATGTTATGTGGATTACAATCATAATAAATATTCCTAATGGAGTGACAGGGTACATTCTGATGAGCAGAAAGTGTGGAGCTGCCTCTTTGCACTTGCGCTTTTTGATGTCTAGAAATAAGCTTGAGCAGAGTTCCGCTCTTGTTTACAACTGCAGACAGCTTGTCTGCGCAGATGAAAATGTTACCGGGCGAGTGCCGTAACACTTACTGCTGGAAATCACTGGCATCCTGGAAACAAGCTGAATCACAGGTTAAACCTGAGAAGTTATAGAACATACCAAGAGCTGCTGGCTCTTGAGTTGCCAAATGTTTGTAGATGCATGTGTGTCTTAAGGGGAACTGCCCGTTAAATATCCAGCTTTAATAGGAAAAGGGGACGGGAAAGAAGAGCGCTATGACTCCATATGGCTCCCTCAGTGCGGCAGTAAATCCTTGTGTTAGTGGGGTGCAACTGTGAGGAAGTACAGAGCTGTCTCTTGATGTTGCTGTTTCATAGTAAAAAAACTCCATAGAACGGGATGGGGAGGATATAGCTAATGTGAAGTGGATGGCTTCCTTTGGGGTTATGGCTTGCATTAACTCGTAGATATAGCATTATGGTAAACAAAATGTCTGACTTAACAGGACAACCATTAAGAAAATTTCAACTAGCCTTTTTTTCATGTGTCTGCTGAAATTGTGATGTTTGAAAATGTTTCGTTTGGAATCACGAAAGAAGTTAAATAACCTTATTGTGGGTCATTGAGCACCTGCTTCTACCCGTAAGACTCAATATATCTTTTTCCAAAATCTTGTTTTGAGTCCATGAGAAAAGATAGTTTCTTAGTTTCACTTTATCAAATAGCTGAACTGTACTGTCCTATGCCTTCTTTATAGTTTCTTTATATGCTGCTTAGTCATGAAGTGTTCCAGAAGGATAGTATTAATATCAAGATGGGACACAATGATGTGTACTCCCAAGAAGTAATTCTGCTGGTGTGGATTGTAAGGTGACCCTGGTCTCCCATCCTTACTTAGAAGTAAAGTTTTCCTTATTATCAAAAAGAAAACCACCTTCATGACTTGTATTCTTGCAGCAGAAGTCGAGTTTCGTACTGTAACAGAAGTAACAAGTAATTAATAACAAGCATTAGTGATTAAAAAAATCAAAATAAAACCTTCACTTTCAAGGGGCCGTGTATTGGTATATGTGTCCCTCAGCTGAACCATGTGGATGGGTGGAATGTGGGTTCTCCTGCACATACTCACTTTGGGAAGAGGCTGCAATAATTTGTGACTTGTGTTATTGCCATGTTTCCTTTTGATCATGCCAGACATCCACAAGGCTTTTTCATATCCTTGTAGGAGAATGAACGTGAGCCTCTGCAGACTAAGTATCTTCCGTTCAGAGATCAAAAGCAAGTGGGTCCTTGATTAAAAAAAGGTCAGCTTCTACCAGACATGTTTGTTGCCGTAGTCAGATGATAGAGTTGATAATCCTGTCTCCTTCCCTCCCTTCCTGGAAGTTGGAAAATGTGCAAGTACTGTTTTGAAGGCTGAGAGTGTGGCAAATGCTTCTAGTGAAAATTGTCATCTTTTCTCTCTGAAGTCAAAGGAAGAGCTCAAATCGCCTAGGTGTCCATTGGTCACACTAAGAAGTGTGGACTTCTGCTTTGAAGAGTTTAATTAATCCTTTATTTTATGAAGGCTGCATTATCTTTTTTTTTGTGAAAAAGGAAGTGCAGAAAAAGTGCTATTCTGGAGCAGTATGATAGAAATGTATGAGATATCACAGATAGTCTAACTTCAGAAGCTTCATGGATATCTTGCAACAGGGTTTTAGGCTGAGATCAGCACAAGAATACATATTGATGAAAGGGAGGTCATGAAGCCTCATGTGTGAATGTGTGGGTCTGTGTGATGGGACTGCTGATACTTTGACTTCTCCAAATGTCCCAAATATATGTTTTCCTGTTGAGCATCCTGGCGCAGAATAACAGAAAAGCAGCTCTTCTTCAACTGAATATCAAAACAACTTCAGATCACTGGATGTTCTGTGGTGCACAGATACCACTTGCCTCATATATTTCAACTGTGGAAGTAACCCCTGTGACCAGGTTTTAAAAGCAGCTTCTCTGTGACGTCCCCAGCCAGGCCACAAGCCTGTTGTGAACAGCACTCTTTAGCTAAGGCACTGTTTTCAACCTGGTAGTTTTTATATCCACTGCAACTTCAGAAAGCTCATCTGTTGTGTGGGAGAGGACGAGATTAGTAGCAGTGGCATGTGCCTAGCGCTGCTGCGTGATTTGCAGAGGTACTTGAGAGATGCCTGAAGGGTGTTTATGTTCATGTTGCCGTTTTCAGTAATCAGATATTATTGATTTTTCGAAGAAATCAGAGTTCTTTTATAGGAAAAAACTATGAAGTTTCTCTTTCATTGATGGATTTTTTATTTCTAAAAGTTGCAGCGACTTTGAAGCATTTCTTGCTTTTTGGTTCTCCATGCTTCAGCACACGCAGAAGCCTGTCTGAATCATTCTGGGTACTGTTTCATGTGGTACATTTGCTGATGTTCTTTTTTCTTTCTAAGCTATCTGTGGAGCAACTTGCTGCTCCCTTCTTCCATGAAAAATCCCACCCTTTTAGCTCAGGGGAACCAACGCAGCCAAAATAGTGTCATATCTAACTAGTGTGCAGGCAGCAGTGACCTTGAGGGCTTCACGATGGTAACCAGAGCATCCAGTTTGGGAGTGCAGTAGTGCACTGTTTGCAAGTCTTTGCATTTCACATTACCTGTAGAATTGTTTTGAATGGAATGCATACTCTCATACAAGCAATAAATTCAGACATATAAATAGCTACAGATTTAAGTATTGTTTAGTCTTTCTTATTTTAGGGAGGCTTTTGCAGTCTGCTACAGTACACTGTGGTGGGTTATCCTTGTCCAGCTGCTGCATGCGCTGTTCTCTTACTCCCCATCCTCAACAGCACATGTCAAAAAAAATAAGATGAAAAAGCTCATGAGCTGAGATAATACAGAGGGAGATTGCTTAGCATTTACTGTCATGGGCAAAACAGACTCAACTTGGGGAAAATTATTTTTAATTTATGCCAAGAAGGGCTGGGAAATGGGGGTTATGGACAGTCCAGTAATGATCAGTCAGTGGTGGGTCTGTCTGGAGCTGCCTGCATCCAGAACAGGGCAGCCCCTGACCTTAGAGAGGCCTTCTGCAGCCCCCCTGCTACTGGAGCTTGGACACACACACCCAATCCATACACACATTTCCATCCTGTGCTGTGCAGTGCAAGCCCCAACCAGCCTGACCCCTGGCCCCCAAGCAGATGTCTCCCAACTTTTCTTGCCTGCTGTCAGGGTAAGTAGGTGATGGGCTCGCACCCGAATGTTGATTCTGAGCCTGGCTTGTGGAGGCCTCCTTTGATCTTTTATTTTGGCTTCTCACCAGGGGGTCCAATTTTTAAAGGACTAGGGTAATGATCAGATTATTATTATTATCCCTGCTTCAGAATTCACTGTTCTGCAGACATTGTGTTTCCTGCACTCTTGCTGGGTAGCTAGTTAACAAAGGGTCTCTGAGAAGGATGTGCCACCAGATGCAAGATCCGTTTCTGTGATGCTGGGAGGAATAAAACGGGGACTGCAGAAAGTTGCCTGTCACTGTCACAAAGTGTGACTTGCTCTTTACTGCTTTCCTCATTTAGCCATCACAGAGCACAGTTTGGTACAATGCATGTGGGGGGTCCAGAAGAGACTTTGCTTTTGTTCTGGATACCTGGGAGTGTATGTTAGTATGTCACAGTGCAAGACCATGTGTGTGTACGCTGCAGCAAAACTCAGTTTAGAATCAATACCTGCCTGGAGTTCTCTTTGTACTTAGGTGGAAATTGAGCTTTATCAATCATTCTAAGTGTTTGTGCTTAACTCTTCAGAATAAGTACCATTCAAATTTGCATACTGCCTGATTTATTAATCTGAGTAAAAAGAAGACCAAAATATACCCAGTCCATTGAATATTCCATCTTTTGGCAGATCAGGAAGATGGAAAAAAGTACTGAACTCTCGCCCAAACAGAAATCTTCAAGTAGCATTTGTGGTAGAAATAAGCTGGCAGACCAGCAAAGGGTGCCCATATTTACCATGCATAACATTTTATTGCTAGATACAGTGGTTAACTCAGATGTCAAAAAATAAGAGACTTTGCACAAAAGCTATTTTTTATTCATTTTGCACCACTCTTCCTAATGCTACCCAAACCAGCATGTGTTGCTCTAATGGCCCTTCTGTATCTCCATTTTTGTATCACTAGCTCTTTGAAATTTGGAAATTCTCGGTTGCCCTGTGTACTGTAACATTTTGAAACTGTGCTTTAGTGTAAATGTATTTTGATGCCCTTGTTTGCTTCAAATGGCAAAAGCACTGAATATGAAATGGAATATATTAACTGTTTTCTGACTTAAAAGATGGCATTTTTGTGACACAGAAAGAGTTAACCATAGACTTTCAGCTCTGAGCTTAGTTTATTGAGCTTCTGGATACACGTGTTAATTTTCTCAGATGAGGGATAATGGATGTCACTTGAGAAAACACTACTGATTTGGGTTCTTTCATAGTTTGTGGGTTTATGTCCCACATGGTATAGAAGCAGGCTCTGGGAGATTGCCTGAAATATGCCTGGCCTCTCAGCTGCACTAAAAATAATTCCTGCTTCCCTTATTTCTAGAAGTAATTCTGAGATTCTACAGACCTTTTCAACTCCTTGTTTAGGAAAAAGATTTCTCTTCAGCTTTCAAGTAGCAATAAGGGAATGGTCTTTAGGAGTGACTTGTATTTCTAAACCACTCCTTTGTAAGAATTTATGTGTGTTTTGGAGATCTTTTGTTTTGTTTTGTTGCTTTTGTTAGGAAGTGTTCTTGGCTGGGTGACCTTCTTTCTATGAGAGCAGCAGTTCACATTGGATTTTGGCAAAATGGGTTTGATAGTCCTTGCTTTACTAAGCACTAGCACCTAGATGACAGTAATTCAGCCTTTAATACCCCCACAAAACCTATTTATGCAGAACTTGACATGATTTGCAGTCTCCGTAAAGGAGGAACATAGGGCTTAAGCGGTGCCTAGAATTAATTTTTTTGACCTCCATTTCAGTTGAGTTGACATATTAGGCTTTTCAGACAACTAAGCTGTTCTTGCTATAACCTGGCACTTAGCACCTTATAATAGACTCACGCTATCAGTTCTGTGGCATACATGTGTCTCCCTTGTAATGTGAATTGCAAGGGAAATTGCTGCCCAGTATCTGAGAGTTTAAGGCTCCAGTAAAATTGATCTTAGTAGCAACAGTAGTCCAATTTAAGCCAACACAATCACAGCCTTTTTATTAATATTGGCTTACCATCATCCATTTTAACTGTAACATGTCAGAGGATGCCAGCAAGCACCTCAAAGTCAGAGTACTTGTTTGATGTTTGTGATCAACAACACACACAGGTCTGGAGGTGTTATTTCATTTATTTACTTCTGAAGACAGAAAAAATTATGCTGGCAACTCATAGTTTTGAGAGAGGTTTTTTTCCCAATGCCTATTTTAGGGAAATGTCTGAATGGAAAATTTTGTTTCCATGAGTTCAGAAAACATCTGCATTAATATGGTATATTGTAAGGATCATTAATGTTCAGAGTATATTATCAGGTGTTCTCTAATGCACTTTTGATGAGCTTTAATGATGCTTCTGTAGTGTTTTTTCGTCTTTTCTCTCCCTCCCCTTTTTTTTCTGCTTGATTGTAATAATGACTTAACCCAGGTGGTAGACTCTATCCAGAAAGTGCCCAAGGGAAATATTATTCCGTAGTACCAGCAAACATCACAGAGAGTCGTTGAATTCACTATGGTAGTTTGCCCAGAAGAGATGATCTTGGCTCTCCCCTTGGGTGTCTGGACCTGCCTTCCATTTGCAGTCTAATAATTTGGCTTTGGGAAAAGATGGAGAAATGGCAGAAAGAAACAAAATTAAAAACATAAATGGAGATGAAGGAGAGAAGCCTGTAATGCATGGTAACTTTTAAAATTACTAATTTCTATTAGAAAATAACTTGTTGTAGAATAGGATCCTGGAAAGCATTTAGATTGTTTGGAGATGAGGTCAAAACAGCAAGGCCTGAGAATGTGTGAGGGTAGAGATTTTTCTCTTTAGATATCTTGGGTCAGAGATTGGTTGTGATTCATGCCAGAAAATACTTTTGTTTTTTGGAAATAACTGATATTTTTTCTCAGTATTTGTCTCTTACAGCTCCCTTAATCTGCACTATCAGTCAGGAAACTTATTTCAAAAGACATAGTTTCTTGGTCCTTTTTATGCGATTCAATTGCACGGAAAAGCAAGCTTTAAAGTGTGTGTCAAGAATACACTGCAGCTTCATTGAGTAGAGATGCCATATGAAAGTGCCAAAGCAAATATACAGGCAAGAGTGAAAGAAAAATACTACAAATACTTTCAGCGGAGCAAGTTCTTTGTAGTACTGAGTTTGCAGAGTGTCAGGTATCACTCTGGGCAGTTAAGATTTACTGGCAGTAGCCAGCGTCTGTACCACAAGCAAGAGTAAATCACGTTGGTTGTTTAAAAGATGGTCTCTTGTAAGTTTACCCAGGTTTACAAGCACATAGGAAGAAAGAGGTTCTTTGTTTTCCTGTTTTGTTTTGGTTTTTGGTTTTTTTTTGTTTTATTTTTTTCCAAATCTCCACTTCGTTGTTTGCAGAAGAATTCAGAAGTAAAATACCCAGGAAGAAAATTATGCTGTTAGGTTGCTTTTTGGCTGCACTATACTGAAAGCTGTGTTTTGCAAACATAATTTGTAACAGCAAATGGTGTACAAAGGGAAAGGAGTCACGTTGTTGCACACAAGGTTTTCCATTTTCTATACAAAACCTTGTTTAAATCATTTTGTGTCCTCCACTTCTTAATGTCTTTCCCCACACAGCAGTTGGCTATGAGCCCCCGTTGCCCCAGGGCTGGTGCATGGTATGGGGAGACCTTTCTCAGCAAAGGGTGCTGCTGGTGTGGAGGCTTGAGTGTGCCTTCCCACCAGTGGCCATTTTGTCTGAGATTTTCTTTGAGGCTCTTTCTACCTTCTGAAAGCACTTTACACCATCTCTTAATCTGCCCACATCTGCCCCTTTTAGGCTGTAGCAGCCTCTAAATATTCTCCACGGATGGGGCAAGACTGGAAGGACACAGTGCAAGTCTCCAAAAATGGAAATGAAAAACCTTAGTGATATGTGGCCCAAAACTGTTTCAGATTTCTCTTGGAAAACAAGGCTTTTTAGTGGTCTTTTACTTCTGGGAGCATGGTTTCCCTCCCCAGCGAGATGCATTTTGTGTCAGCTGTTTCTATATTAAAAAAAGTCTCCTGAAATAACTACTTTTGGCTGTCAGCATCTGGCAGCCTCTCCTCCTGGAGCACACAACACCAAGATCCTGTGTGCAGCGAAGGACCTCAGCCCATCTCACCCTGGTGAGGAGGATGTGCTCGGCCCAGCTGGGGTCACATATGGGATGGCCCACATGGATTGCACTGCGAGTGCTTCTGATGTGCCTGGCCTGTGTGTGCACACCCAGATTAGATTTCTGTCCTTGTCAGTCCCTTAAACCTCCCAAAGTGAAGGGGGTAGAAAGGTAAAAAGAGAAAGAATGAGGAAAATAAAGAAGGGCTGGAGGGGGGAGAGGGTGAACCAAAACTGAGTAAAACAGAGCTGCTGAATCCAATAGCCAAGTATTACATTATAGATTCCCAGTTTGGATATAAACAAAATGTTTCCTTAGAGCAGAACTGTATCCAAAATTTGGAAAAGTTGTTTTCCAGAGCCAAAACAGCCATTCTCTGTCCCACCTTAAGAGGGAAAGAGGGTGGCATACCCCTTGCACTCCTGTCCTCAAGCCCTAGCTCCCTCCACACACCTGTGCACCCATCAGTCCCTGGTTTGCATGGTGGGCAGTGATAGCAGGGATGCTTATATTTCATAACTGGAGCTCTGGGTGGCTGCTGCTGCCCAGGGCAGGCAGCTTGCTGAGCTGGCTCCTGCACACATTGTGCATGTTGCTGCTGCCCTTCCTCAGGCCATGCCCATGTGCTGTCATGGCCACTGCAGCTGGAAGAACCCAGCCCTGCACGTCAGGGCAAGCACTACTTGCTGCCACCCACCTTGTCTCTGCTGCCTGGCCCGAGTTCAGCTGCCTGCCTCCATCTATCCGACTCTTCTGCTGACTTCCATCGTCTTCTCCTAGCACTGTGTTGTCTTGCCCCGCATCTTGATTGCCCTGATTTAATATGACCAAGGGTGATCATCCAGCTTTGTTGCTGTATTGTTCCACATTGCCAGAGCAGATTTCACAGAGCCAGATTGGTGTGGTTTGTGTGGCACTGTGTGATGGTGACCATGTGTCAGTGGCTTCCCCTGACATATCTGCAAAGGAGCTGGGGACAGAGGAGTGTAAGCCTGGGACACTTGGTGTTTTTCAGGTCAACCAGGTTCTTGGTTTTGAGGAGTCTCCATCTCTTAAAATATCATTCAGCTAAATGGAGAGCATTTTCTAACAAAACAAAGAACCCCAATGCCAAAAGAGCACATATGTTGTCACCAAAGTTAATAAAAGTAAGGAAATTAATACTTATAGTTGACCTCCAATACCTATGCACAGTGGGGTGTAGCAAGGAAGTAGTTAGAAAGGCACCATGGTGAGCCTTAGCTGTGAATTACCTTATTTTTATTAACTTTCTGACAACCTCAGTGAATTTCCTTTCTTTTTATGAAGTGATTAAAAAAGCTAATCAGATCGCGTAATTAAAATACATAATTACACAATCTCAGAGTTTTTCATAATTACTGTACATGGTAAATATTGTTACCTGATAACACTTTGCACAAAAATTCTGATGGGAAATTGTGTAGGATGTTTAGGAGGTTTCTACTTTCCAGTGTTTCCAATGGAAGCTTCTCTAACGACATTAGTTAGATAGTAATTGTTTTCAAATTGAAAATATAGTGAAACTCTAAAATGATGACTCAGTCATCTTTTTTTTAATGTTTTTGTATGTATCAGGCAGCTGGTATATGTTGACATGGTGTTTCTGTGCATTTATAAATGGCTCTTTCCTTTGTGCTCACACCTCTGCTTTACATCTTGTTAGGCACCAACACTAGAAAACGTGTGTTTTGATTCAAAGCAACACAGTAAGAAAAAATATCAGATCAGATGCAGTATCTTAGTTCCAGCCAAAGAACTGAATTAAGATGGAGTCACTCTTAAGCGTGTGTACAGTGACTGCAGGATAGATGATGTTGCAACCTTCCTGATGTCAGGTATCCAGGAGGTCTGGGGCTATGGTTATGTTCTTGGGAAATCCAAAGATACAGCCTGATGTGTCTTTAACAATCAGCTTTTAGAAATCCAGAACTCCAACCTCTGAAGTGAATTGTTTGAAATTGTACAGTTACTGCTGTATGTCAGAAGATTAGTTTTATACTCAGATGCCTTGTAACTGAGGTGGAGTTTCCATGTTCCAACAGAAGACATTGAGCTCCTGTCTTCAATACAGACAGATAATTTGGTCTTGATGGGGAGCTGAGGTAGGTACTATCATAACTCTTGGTACTCATACTTTCATGTGTGCTAAACTGAGTATGACATGGAGGAAGTGGAATTCAGTTTCACAAGTAATTCTGGCTAAAGATGTGAGAGAGCAGTTACTGAACTTTCATTCAAACCATTCAGTTGTCCATTTTTGTTTGTTTATGCAAGGGTGAGATGACCTGAAGATCCTGTTTCAGACAGCAGTCTAGGTTTTTTGGGGTCAGAAAATTGTTTTATCCTGAAAATTTTTGTTTTATTGGCCAGAATTAAAATAAGAGAAAAGCCTTGACAGACCAAAAAAATAATGTATGAATGTGTATTTTGTTCTGTCAGTCTCCTACAGGAGACACCACAGTTGGCCGGACTGTGGTTCTGTCTGGGCAGGGAGCTGCCTCTGTGAGTCTGGCAAAGGGACACGCCAGAACTGAATAGATTCTGGGGAGGGGCCAAGGGTTGGTCAGTATTTGGGAGTATCTAGGATGGTGCAGGTTTTGGAAGTGAGGCTTGTCTGAGTTTTAAAACTCTTTGTGTTGTTTATGAAAACAATATTTTTTCATTGCCCCCACAAAGAAATTAAATTACCCAGTTATGACTGGCTTATTGACAATATTTCTTCTTTTAGACTGTCAGAGTGTGAGCTCGTCCAGCTTAAAATCACTGCCCTGCCTCTTTATGACAGGAGTTTCTTCCAAGTATCTGCCAGTTGCATTTCACTAGTTTTTGTAACTCCTCTGTGCCACACTGTACATGGGGTTTCTGTGAGACGCCCCACACCAGTGATCTAGGTACCCACACCAGGTGCAGGTGCATCTGGAGAAAACCAACAAAAATACTAATTTGCCTGGGGTGGGAGAGGGCACGTTTCCAGCCATTAACTTGCTGGAGATGGTTTCTTGGAGCACCTCTGGTTCTGGAGGTGCATGTGTGTCTATCAAGCCTCTGATGCCTAATTTTTTTTGTTGTCTTGATTTTTCAACCATTTTTTCCTGTGTAGGCAATGTGCCCCCACCCCAAACATCCACTTCCAGCTTCCACACACTTTTTAATTTAGCAGACTCTTCTATAGAAAGCTGAAAGCTTTTTGTACCTGTAGTATCAAAATGCATTTTTCTAGGCTAAATTCAATCTCTCTCTCCCCACTGCCTCCTCATTCCTTTTCTTGTGTTGTTTAGTCTATAACATACGCAGCTATGTTTCTGCAAGTATAACCAGCCCTCATCATGTGGATAGAGCTAGAGGAAAAGCTATTGACTATGACTGTTCCCATTATTTCATTTAATTCTCTGATATCAGTGCCAGTGTCTGTGTGAGGCTGCTCTCAAATGGAAGGAGTGCTCTTTGGGAGAGATGGTGGAAAAAGACATAATTTGTTTGCAGGTGCCAAGACATTTGCTGTTCCTCCTTCTTTTCAGAGATAAATTGAGATGATTCAATGTACACTCCAACCCTAATTTTAATCCCATTTAAACAAATAATTGTGCCTTGCACCTTTCCTCATTATAAATTCATTCTCTCTGTGGCCAAGACACTGAGACAGTTACTAACTGGAATAAATAGTGCAATTCATGTTTGTGGGAGGAAAAAACCAACCACACACATGTGGGCAGGAGGAAGCCTACACTGTTGTTAAACCAGAGCCATCTAAATACAATCGGCACCTAAGACTGCATTAAACAATTCCAGGAGTAATACACCTTTGCTTTTCGGGAACTGTAGGGGAAGTGCTGTGCTGTTGTGGTAGGTGAGCCGTGTGGTACCTGCAGCTGAAGTTGGAAGCACAGCCATGGCTGCGGGCATGGTTCTGCAGGGCTCTGTGCGTCCCTTCGCAGGAGCACGCAGGGCTGGAAGGGACTGTTGTATCCTGGTTGGATTTGCTCACTCCCCAGCTGCGCTCCCTCTACCTGCCAGCACTGAAGAGCATCCTCCCCGCAGGAACCTTTCTCTAGAGCGCAGTCAGTGCTGGCTGACATCCTGAAAAGCCACTAAAGAATTTAGAGGGACTCAAAAAGTCTCTGCAGGCTCAAAAAGTCTCTGCAGGTTCATGGTGTAGGAGATGGGGCACAGCATGGGCTGGTCTCACTGCCTGGGGTCTGCAGGAGAGGGCTATATGGTGCACCATGTCCCCATTGTGCTACGGAGTGGGCACTGCTGGGGTCATCCTCTGCAGCCTGCATGGCACTCAGTGTGGTTGAGTGCAGGATCCCTCCTTGGGCTGCACCAGTGCGTGTGTGAGCCCTGGAGACAGACCTTAGCTGTCACTGCAGCTCTTCTTTTGAAAACCTGAGAGCACAGTCACACGAGTTGTCATTGGGCCCTTCAGTCAAAAGGGCAAAGATGTGTTGGCAGAAGAGAGCAGCTTTAGGTGGATGGTTTTGTTGTGTAGTGCAGTGCAAGTCCTCAGATCACAGATGCTGGGTCATTGCTGGTTAAACTTCAAAGGTCTCTCATGAGGCACTTTTGTTGTAGGGAAACACTGATATACCAGGAAAGAGTCTTACTGGGTGGCAAATACCTTTGTTTGCTTACTTGGTTTAAAAGTCATTTCTTATTTAAAATGGTGGATACTGTTAGTGAAAAAGAAGTAGCATTATTCATTGTGTAGTACACATCTTTTCCAGGCAAGCCATGCTGTTTGGCTTTCATCTTGCATAGCACAAAATCTATAGTTATTTTCTTTTTAAACCTTTCAGTTATTTCTGTCAGGTATTGATAAGGGGAGAGCTTACTTCCCGCCTCTCTTTAGTGCAGTTCCTCTCAGGCCAGTCACAAACATAGTGCAGATTTATGCAGACCAATGTTTATCTAAATGGTACTCTGAATGTGCTTCATATTCAGCAATGCGCTTTTGTTGCAGGTCTTGTGTTTAAATGATGTGTTTGGGGGTTTACTTTAAATTGTTCACTAACAAACGCAGAGTCTTAACTGATTGTACTTTGCCACAACACATACCATCTCCAAGGAATGGCAGATATACTCAGCTGGAGCAAACCCCATTTCCCAGCTTGGGTGAGGGAGAGCTGGCAGCTTCATCAGCCTCAGGGATGCCTGTAGAGGTCACAGAGGCACACGTGCCCCTCCAGAATATCTGGATGAAGACCTTGAGGAGCAACACTGACCAGACTTTTGGAAGCTGGGACTTTCACAAGGGCAGCTTCATTTCCATTCGTGGTGTTTGCATGAAATCTTCATTGTGAATCCATGAAAGGGACAAGGAATATGTGCACCTTTCTGAAAATATGTCTGTGTAGAACTGGCTATATTTCATATTTATTTCACTTGAGTTTTGAGAAGTGTTGAGCAACTGATTTCAGTAGGATTGATGTGAATACACAACACATTTGGAAGTCAGGCCAATAATGCGTATGTCTAGCTATGAAACAGGTTACTTGATACTGTCTGTCAGGTGAAATTTATTTTTTTTTCTTCCCCTGTTCTTTGAAGTCAGTGTAAAATCTGGATGTTGTTGTTTTTTACTGTTTGTTTATTGCTGAGTAATTTCAGCCAACATGTGTTTTTCAGCATTAGGCCTATTCATCATGAACGTCAACCCATTAAATTCGTAGATGCGTCACAGTTTTCCCACCTAGATCAAAATGAGAGTATGGAACAGCCTACTTTTTCTAACTTAACAAGCTGGTTTTATTTTCCTCTGCAACTTGTTCTAATAATATGACCAGTTTTAAATTCCTCTGGCTGGAAGGCTTGGTAGTAAAGCCCTGTGCAGGACTGAGGTTTGAAACATGAGGTTTTTCTCAGGTTTGAAACATGGCAACTGACATCTCTTCTACTGAGCGCTGATGGAAAATACTCTGGAGCAAAAGTCTGTTCTTGGGAAAGTACTTTTCATATGCTAAAGATAGGGACTGCAAATCCATTTTCCTAGAGGTCAGGTCACTGTGTAGCATCAGTTGAATATCTCACCCTAACAATCCAGTCACTTTTGGTGACCCTGGTCAGAAGACATGGAGTACTTGTGGCATCTGGTCCCAGTTTTCCCCCTTTTTAGTGGTTCTTCTGTCTCAGTTGATACATGTCTGAAAAGTTGAAACAGAGCTCCACAGAGATGGAAACACCATTCTGTTGTCTACGAGCACAGAAGCAGGTATGCATTTGTCTTAGCAGTAGCAGCAGCTATGGAAAGGGCTTGGCAAAACTCTCTCTGTTCTAGTTTGCCACTGCCCCAGTTTTAAAGGCACTTGCTCCTCCAGACTGCTGCCCATACCATCAAAAGCAGCTCTGGCTTGATTCAGCACAGACTGAATATCCTGTGAGAAAGTGCTGCCTGTCCTTGTCAGCGCTGGCTTCCAGGGCTCCCTGCTCACCATGCAGGATATGACCCTTAAATGACTTTTATGAATGAGCTAAATGGTTTGTAATTGATGGCTTAATCTTCACTTGAAAGTACAATTCAGAAACATGAAAATGAGCACAGTAAAGCATTAAATTAAATCACACCAGTCTGGTCAGTTCCTGGAGAAAAGTCTGTCTCTCTTTAATTTTGGCTTCTGTATTCATTGAGTTTCTCCAAACAGCAGCTAGTCTGTATTTCTGTTGCTCAGTTATGGATATGGACTCAGGGAAGGAGCTTGAGCCAAGTCTGCCTGACTGCACATGCCTGAGGGTGCTCAGCAAAACAGCCTGAGAACAGGTGCCTGCTGTATTTGAGAGCTGCCTGATCTGATGGGAGGGAGGAAATCATAAATCTAGGAAATTCATCTCATGCATTTCATCCCACCAGAAAGGCTCTTCCACTGGCCACATCTCCGTGAGTGGTTCGGAGTCTTGATGCTTGGGTTTGTGCTGTATGGGAAGCACCCTTCCTGCTAGCAGCAACAAAACACAAGGAAGGGAAAACAACTTTATCTATAGAGGATACAAGGACTTTTCTTGCTTGTACTGGTGAGACCTTTATGGAGGCTAATGCTCTTTCACCGCTTCAGGCTGGGTCTTTGGCTCTGCAAAGGGGGCAGTGCAGGGACTGGGGTGGCCGTGATACTGCCACAGTGAGGACAGGCTCTGCAAATCTGCCCTGGGCTCTGCTCAGAATGTTGCAACTGCTCCCCTTGTATCCTTAGGTTTAGATAAAAAATGAAGCAGCAAAGCTCTTAACCGCTGCGTGTTGTCTCTTTGTTTTGTATAATCAAGTGTTGAAATCATGATAAATGTTGACATCAAGTAGCAAGAAGGGCAGAATATAATTGTGTGAGTGTAAGGCCAATAGGGTCATATGAAGTTTGTTCTCTGGCTAACATAATATGAAGAGATATTATTAACAATATTACCATTTATTATAACTAATTTTATAATTAATTATTATAAGTAATAATTATTCTACTAGGATTATTTTCCTAAGGGCTTTGTTATTCCTTATGCTTGAAAGTTATACATGTCATAGCTGAAACTAATTTTGTGGGAGTCTCTCAGTGTGACTGTTGCATCCGTGATGTGTGCGTGTGACCCTCTGTGCAGTTTTGTTCTTTTACATCTGTCTTACATTGTGCTTTCTTGCTAAATGCTCTGCAAGTATCAAAGCAGGTAGGAATGGCACAGCACCCTCTCGGCAGCAGGGTAAGCACAAGCAGCAAGCTGTTAAGGTCTTTCTGTCAGTTCACTGATAATTTTGCTGGTATCATCTTCTCATTTCGCTTAAAAAAACCCAAATATGCATTTGACCATTTCTGAACAGCAAATTGCTAAGCAAAATATATGTATAATCCTAACATTTTGGTGGAAATAAGGTGAGTTATTATTGATTCACAGAGCACGACAAAACATCACTGCATGAATTAGCAAACAGCTGTTTCTAATTTGAGTTTAGAACTGTACACAGAGGAACTTGTTTTAGTGTTCACTCCTTTCATTTATAATGAATTTTAATTACTGCTACAGGTGAGAAAAATGTAGAAACAAGCTTGTATCTTGTGGAAGAAACAAAGGAGAGACAGATGCTAACGGATTTACAGTCTGTGATAGAAGGAATGTTTTGGTACACTTTACATGTAATTAGAGTGCAGCTGTTTTCAGTCCCAAGTCCATGATGCACAGCAGAATATAGTATCTGCTGCTTTTCCAAAGGGAGTAAAGAAAAACAGTGATTCAACTCTGAAAGCATTTAGTTTATGCCTAGATCTAACATAAAACTTTCTCCTCAACCCCTTACTATGCTATTTATTGAAGTGTGAAATAACTAATTTAATGACATGTTAATTTTTTACCAGCAAAATACAGACTGTTTGAAATAAGAAAAAATAATGTTAGAAATGACTTCCTGATTTTATCATCTGTAAAGAATTATGTATCATCCTATTGATGGTCTTTACTGAGTCTTGGTATTTCTGCTAATGGGAGGCAAGGGCTCAGGTACGCATTACTCTGGCTTAAGAAGTTTCTGTGTATCAACTAAGCTTCAAAAGACATTTTGTGTGTACCTCTGACTTGCAGAATAAAAAAAGACTTAATTAGATGTATCTTTGATCACTACAAAAAGATTTAAACAAAGACAGCAGGGTTTAAACTGTCTATGTGTACCCATGTATCTGCACAGACACCCCAGCAAGTTTAATGTTTGAAATTCTGCACTACATCTTGTGCTGATTTTGTATTCTAAATACCAAGTTGCTGTCTGCATGAGAAGAAAAATTAGATTATATATACTTTCCATTGAGCCAGACGTCTGTCTGTCTTTTTTAAAAACTTCACTTAAAAATGAACTGCAGTGCAAAGCTGAGAAGTTGGAAAAAAGAGTCACTAGCTGGTAATTTAGCCCAACAAAAATGCTTTCCACATAAGCACGTAATTAGGTATAACTGTGTTTTTCTCAAGTCACAGATAACAATGAAAGCACTGCCTGTGATGCCACTTAATTTAGCACCTCCTAAATTTTTATCCAGTTTTAGGTTTGCTTTGAACGTTTTATATATATGCTCAGATATATTTAAAAAATGGCATAGTGCCTTAAAATAAAAATTTGTGAAGACACTTTTGTGAAGAAGCTTATGTTGCTGAAGTCTGAAGCTGCGTATGGAGTTCCTTAGCTTCCGAGGGCGCTTCCTTAGTCCTGTGGCTAAGGGTTGGTCGACCAGTTCTGTGGACCCTTGAATGGTATTTTTGTAGGGGTAATTTGTAAATGAGCTGTAGTACTCTTTTCCCATTGTTTAGTGATGAGTGGGTGAGTGTGCGTTAATACTGGGTTTCAGTCACAACCCAGAGGTAGGTGTGGTGGCAGCATAGAAATGCTTTCATTGCTCCAAGAGCTGGTGATCACAGTCCACTATTGCCTTCTGTGACACAATGGACAAAACTGTACAGAGAAGCTAATATCTCCATAGAAAATTGACTTTGGAATATTAATGATATTTTTTATAATTCACTATGTTATAACTGTGTGGGAAATGTGCAGGAAAATGGAACTAAACATTCCAACAAAAAAATTAAGTAAAAAGATGCCACAGTACACTGAAAATATTGAAACTTAACACATTTACTATGTAAACTTGGCGTGTATTGACACCAGCACTGCAGTGTAAATAAGCAGCGTATGTCATGTGAGGTTCTTACTATAGTCCATCCTAATGATCTAGCCTTGGCTTTAATACATAGTGCAGCAATGCAAAATTTGCTGTAACCTGTACTGTAGATTTCTGAGTCCTCAATCTCTGTGTTATATAGTTAAGCATCTGTGATGAGAATAATAATAATAATTGAAATTGATAGCATTTCTATCAGGCCTTCTATTTGATGATGGACGTTTTGGGAGTTTCACAGCTATACAGAAGTAAGCTCTACAATTTGTCCAGGAGCAGCTGGCTTTTTTCTGTTATGGAGATGAGGAGCTGAAACACAGCTCAGAAGTGTGTCTTATGATGCCAAGCTTTTTTTCAACAGTAACTTACTTTTTTGGGCGCTAGAATTCCATCAACTCCCTAAAGCAATTTGAGTGCTTTGACCATTTTTAACCTGTGTGCCGTGGAGAGGTTCGGAGAGAACAGGGAATCTGAATTTAAATCAACAGCAACCCTTTCCTCAACAATTGGTTTTGGGCTTTTGTTTTTGTTAATTTAACTATTTCTCTTGTGTACTAGCTCTGTGCTAGAGGATTAAACATGATAGAATAAGAGCATCTTCCAATTCTGTCCTCCTTGGTTTATTGTTCTGTATGGAGATGCCTTCTGGGCTGAGGAGGGGAGTCTTGAACTTGCCTCTTTGATCAGACCCTGGATATTCTGTTGATGCCTTGGCAAGTTCTGTGGCCTCTTCTGAGCCCCATGGTGCTCAGTCTGTACTGCTGTTTGCACCCACCCCTGCAGGAATAAACTGGTCTCCCATACAGCACTGGCCACATTGCGATGTGCTCACAGTGTGGGGGGATGTATGGAGGGCTTCTGGAAGAGCTACCTGAACCCTCCTTGCGCAGCGGAGACAGAGAAGGGAGGTTTTTCACTGGAAGGAAACCCAATGATGCTCTACATCGGTAAACAGAAGGTTTAGGCAAGGGTGAACTTCAGATCTGGGCCAGCAAATGGGGCTGTCTGCATATCTTTTGTTCTTAGGAGGAAAGGCAGCTGTCGGGGGTGGGGAGGAAGTGGGTCTGTGCAGCCCCTGTCCATGAGCACTGACCCCAGTGTTAGAGGCAACTGGGCAGAAGAGCGAGTCTGATGGGAGCATAGTATTTGCAGGTAGCTTTGAGGAGGGAGATGGAGAAAGGTGTTTGTGGGACTGTAAAGTTGTGCCTGCTTACTTGTGTCTGGTTGATTTTCTATTAGCAAAATTACTCTGAAATAATGAATATATCAACGTCATCACTGTATGCTGAGATGGCAGTACTGCTCACTACTGGCAATCTGTGATGTGCTGTTTGTCTCCTTTCTAAGAGAGATCACATTTTTTAAGACTTCGTTTTATTGCTTTAGCTTCACGAGTTTATTTCTGAACTTGGCTCCTGTTATCTGCAAAATAAATAGAGGATGAAGCATGATTTATACTACAGTCTGGCCCAATTGCTATTATTAGAAGGAAAAATACATTTATTGAATGCATTAAGGCTGGAATTAGCTCCTCAGTGATGATGATGAATGCTTGCAGTCCTGTAAACGTACTGAACATTAAGTTGCTAAATTACAGTACCACTTTGAGATTGATTATCAAATCTGGACCTTTAAGCTTCATGACCCACACATATATCCTGAGGACTACTGACATTCTGAAGCTTCCTTAATGCTCTTTTTTTACTAATTAAACTTTTTATTGGATTTTCTTACCCTTTTAATACTTGTTTTGATTCTCTTATGTGCAAATGACAAAGGACTTGCACCAGCCATGTGATTCTCTATTTTAGAACAGTCCCACTTTGCAGGATTAGCCATTTTTAATGACCTTAATCTCCTTTTTGAAAGTGATTTTTCTCATTCTGCTACATTCCTTTGATTGCATTAATGTAGAATTATTATTCTAACCATCGTTGCTAGACATGTCACACCACCTCTAAAATGTATTTTCCCACTAAAATATTACTCTGGTAAAGTACCTTAGAATTTCTTTCTCAGTTCATTATAGGTCTTTTCTTCAATTTAATATGGCACATTAAAATTAACAGGGCTATTTTTCATTCCATAAAGAGATTAATGATAATGAGTTTTGCCTAATTTCTTTGGTTTAGGCCTTTAGTAATTTAGTATCTTGTTTGTAAGGAAGTCAATGTAGGCTGTTTCTGGGCTTTAAAGTTTTCTAATTCTTTTCAAATTGTAAAAGTATGAGAAAAGGATGCAATAAAAATTATCTAAAAGTTAAACATGAAAATCAATGAAAGCTCTGACAAATGGAGATAATCTTTCAACTGCCTATATAAGTGCTTCCATTTTTTTTTTTTTGGAACCCAGCTTTTCAATCTGAGAAACGTTAAGTTTTTTGAATCCAAAAAACTTTGTGCATCACTCACAAAGTAATACCAGCTTTCTTGGATTTTGTTTTCTGAATAGCCCAATATATTTGAAGAGCAGCAGCTGTAGGGGAACTGGTCCTAGTTGAATGTTAGAGTGCATTTTGAGGTAGATTGGTTTGTTTCAGAGGCAAAAGAGGCCTGCTAGCAGATTTGTTCAATTTGCATGGTGGGCCAGTGTAATGGTTGGCATAAGCACATATGGATGTAACGAAGTAAAAGCAGTGGGCCCAGCCTGTGTTACTGCTGGATTTGGCCCACTTCATCTCCAGTTTCAAGCCTGAACAATGCAGCTTTATTTGCTGGAGCCGTTTGAAGTGCTCAGGGTTCTCCCTGGCATGGTGCAGCCCTTCCTCTGCCTGCCACTGCCCAGCACGAAGCACGCGTAGTCTGGCTGCAGACGGGGAGGTATTGAAAATGTGTGTATTTTTGTAATACTGTCCTCAAAGTGAACATTTAAAATAATTTTAATTGCAGCCAATAAGGCCAAACAGTAAGTAGCATGATGGTGGTGTGCTTTTTTCCCTGTCATTGTTTTTCCTCTTTCCCCGCCACCCCGATGGACAGCATAGTGGTTGCAAACTCAGCATGTGCTGCCCTAGTTCAGGCCCAGCATCCCCCTCTTGCTCCCCTTTGTCTCTTTTCCCCTGGAGGAGGCCAGCTGGTGAGAGGAGGGAATTAGCCAGCCCTGAGCTACCGGCACCTCCCTGGGGCCCCTAATCCAGGCGCTGGCAGCCGGCTGCCTTCTTCCCTCCGCTGGCCATGGCCATGGGTCTGTGGGGATGGAGCCCTGGATGCGGCTGGCAGCAGAGACAGGGGTCGGGGGCTCCCTGGGGGCAGAGCGAAGCTGTGCCGGCAGCCGGGCAGGCGGTGGAGGTGGTGTAAATTGGGAACATGAGGTTTTGTTCCAGCCTCAGAGGCAGAGCCGTGCATGGTTGAGGGAGCAAAGCCTGGGAAAAGTTCATGTAAAAAGCAGGGGCTGATTGCCTTGTGTTTTAGGTTCAGGCTCCGCCAGGCTTGAGGGAGTTAGTTGAGCACAAAGACCTTGAGCGTCTTAGAAGCGCGGGTGCTTGCTGAGAGAGAGGGTGCATTTCAGGAGTAGAAGGAAGTGTGTTCTCAGTATGCAGCATCTCTCTGAAGCAGAAGACTTAGTTAAGTGAGGGAGTGGAGCTCCCTGGGAGCACAGGGCAAGGGGAGCTAGTGCCCAACCTGTGCATCCAGAAGACAGGCAGCCCCGTTGTGCAGGAAAAGTTGGTGTGTGATTGTTTTAGTTTTTCCAAGGTAGCTCTGCTCTCTGTTTTCTTGGGATTGAAAAGGTGGTCTTTGCCACAGCAAACAGTGCCACAGGAGCTAGCCTCTTATGGTGGTGATATCCTCATTAGCTGAGCCTTTCTTTGAGAGCTTCTCCACTGTACATGTGCTCTTCTCCGCCTGGTGACTCTGTAGTTGGCAGGCATGAGGAGCACGCGTGTGGCAGCCTACACGCACAGTTGGGGATTTTTTTATTGTTTTGTTTTAGTAAGAGCTGAAGTAGGAACATTAAATGTTTTATAAGGACAATGTATGTGGAGAACCGGTTCCTTTTTTGAATCTCCAAATATGTATGTGATCAGTGCCTTCCCTCATTTACATGGATTTTGTTTTGCTTTGTTCCATGGTTCAGTTTTGTATCAGACTAGTGGCATTTTTGCTTCTCTCAACGTCTCCACATTTATTGGAATTAGGATAGTTGAACTCACTCTCTTCTGTTTCTTGTTAACTATTCTGTTTATGAAAGCTGCCAACATTTATGTATTTTTCCTAAAATGATTGTTTTGCTGCTGGAGTCAGTGCTGTGTTTCTTTATGGTAATATCAAATCATAAAGTATTTTCCAAAGTCTCATATTGAGCAAAGGAAATAGCTATTAGAACAGAGGCTGGGCCATCATTGGTTTATCCTGAAGTTGATTCTTTTGTGACGTCTCGAGATCTCCAGTAGTGATTTGCTGGGCTTTTTTAATTTTTATGGTTTTGTACCAAGCAGGCAACATTGCTTTTCATGTAAGCAAATTTGGTAATGGTACAGACCTCTTCTGTGATTTTCTTGAGCTGTCTCAAATCTGATGCTTTTATTTCACCGAGGTGTTTGATTCTGCTTTTGAGCAGCCTTTCATTCTGTCAAAATTTTGAGACAAACTGGAGGTTTTTGTTTAATGGAGACATTACTTAAAATCATCTTGATGTATTAAAAGACCCACAAAATCACAGGTGATCACTTAACACTGCAGCTTTTCAAAATGTTTGCATTGCTTCATTGCACATTGTGTTTTGCTTTCTTTATTCATTGTTTATTGCTTTACCATACAGCAAGCAGGTGTTAGACCTGCTAAAGAAGAATGCTTTTTATTAATACTCTATGTTGATGAATTTGTGAATTATGTGTATGTCTATATTTTTGCTTCTCTTTCTCAAAACTCCTTTGAAATTCAAGATCTCTTTTTTTAGTTGCTTCTTCTTTTTTTTTTTTTTTTTAAAATGCTGTAGTAGCAGAAGCCCATAGTGTTGTTGAGAGCTGTGTCCTTATTTCACAGATGCACTGGGAATTGTTTTTAATCTCCTTTCTGCTTTCCCATTACAGATGGTGATGACGACCCACAACTCTCCTGGGTGGCTTCATCTCCCTCCAGCAAAGATGTTGCATCACCCACTCAGATGATAGGAGATGGGTGTGATCTCGGCACTGGGGAGGAGGAAGGGGGGACTGGCCTGCCATATCCTTGTCAGTTTTGTGATAAGTCCTTCATTCGCCTGAGCTACCTTAAAAGGCATGAGCAGATCCACAGTGACAAACTACCTTTCAAATGCACCTACTGTAGCCGGCTTTTTAAGCACAAGAGAAGCAGGGATCGCCATATAAAGCTTCACACAGGGGATAAAAAGTACCATTGCCATGAATGTGAGGCTGCATTCTCTCGCAGCGACCACCTCAAAATTCACCTGAAAACCCACAGCTCCAGCAAACCGTTCAAGTGTACTGTATGTAAACGTGGGTTTTCATCTACCAGCTCATTACAAAGTCACATGCAAGCTCATAAAAAGAACAAGGAACATATGGCAAAGACTGAGAAAGAAGTGAAAAAGGATGATTTTATGTGTGATTACTGTGAAGAGACATTCAGTCAGACTGAAGATTTGGAGAAGCATGTAATGACACGCCACCCACAGCTTTCTGAGAAGGCAGATTTGCAGTGTATTCATTGCCCTGAAGTATTTGCAGATGAAAACTCGCTACTCTCACACATTCATCAAGCCCATGCCAACAAAAAACACAAGTGCCCTATGTGCCCAGAGCAGTTTTCTTCAGTGGAGGATGTCTATTGCCACTTGGACAGCCACAGACAACCTGACTCCAGCAATCACAGCATCAGCCCTGACCCAGTCTTGGGGAGCGTGGCATCCATGAGCAGTGCAACGCCTGACTCTAGCGCATCGGTGGAAAGAGGTTCCACCCCAGATTCAACCTTAAAGCCTTTGAGAGGACAAAAGAAAATGAGGTCTGTGGACAGAGAGGAAGGCCAGAACTGGTCTAAAGTTACCTACAGCTGTCCGTACTGCTCAAAGCGCGACTTCAACAGCCTTGCTGTTCTGGAGATCCACCTGAAGACCATTCATGCAGAAAAACCTCAGCAAAGCCACACGTGCCAGATCTGCCTTGATTCCATGCCTACACTGTACAACTTGAATGAACATGTGAGAAAAGTGCACAAAACCCATGCCTATCCCATGATGCAGTTTAGCAACGTTTCTGCCTTTCACTGTAACTACTGCCCGGAGATGTTTGGAGATATCAACAGCTTACAAGAACATATCCGTATTACTCACTGTGGACCAAATGCAACCCCTCAAGATGGCAACAACGCTTTCTTCTGTAACCAGTGCTCCATGGGCTTTCTGACCGAAGCAACCTTGACTGAGCATATTCAGCAGACTCACTGCAATGTAGGAAATTCAAAATTGGATTCTCCTGTCATTCAGCCAACACAGTCTTTTATGGAAGTTTATTCATGCCCTTATTGCACAAACTCCCCCATTTTTGGCTCCATCCTGAAGCTTACAAAGCATATTAAAGAAAACCACAAGAATATTCCTCTGGCACACAATAAGAAGTCAAAAGCAGAGCAGAGTCCAGTTTCTTCTGAT
This sequence comes from Psittacus erithacus, assembly GCA_009867235.2. NCBI lineage: Eukaryota > Metazoa > Chordata > Aves > Psittaciformes > Psittacidae > Psittacus > Psittacus erithacus. The sequence goes on from WYDI02055584.1 coordinate 84,202, forward strand.
GTTGAAGTTTCTTCCCCTAAAAGGCAACGGCTTTCTGCTAGTGTAAATTCAGTGTCTAATGGTGAATACCCATGTAATCAGTGTGATCTAAAGTTCTCAAATTTTGAAAGTTTTCAAACCCATTTAAAGTTGCATTTGGAGTTGCTATTGAGGAAACAGTCTTGCCCTCAGTGTAAAGAAGACTTTGATTCCCAGGAGTCTCTTCTGCAACATCTCACCGTGCATTACATGACAACTTCAACTCATTATGTATGTGAGAGCTGCGACAAACAGTTTTCTTCGGTGGATGATTTGCAGAAACATTTGTTGGACATGCATACTTTTGTGTTGTATCACTGCACCCTTTGCCAAGAAGTTTTTGATTCCAAGGTATCTATCCAAGTGCATCTGGCAGTCAAGCATAGCAATGAAAAGAAGATGTATCGTTGCACAGCCTGCAACTGGGATTTTAGGAAGGAGGTGGATCTCCAGATCCATGTGAAGCATAGTCACCTGGGGAATCCATCAAAGTCTCACAAATGCATCTTCTGTGGTGAGACCTTTAGCACAGAGGTAGAGCTGCAGTGTCACATCACAACCCACAGCAAAAAATACAACTGCAAGTTTTGTAGCAAAGCTTTTCATGCCATCATCTTGCTTGAAAAGCACTTGCGGGAAAAACATTGTGTTTTTGATGCTAGTGCGGAGAATGGTACAGCTAATGGTATGACCCCAACTAATAAGAAGACAGAAGGGGCAGATATCCAAAACATGCTAATGAAGAATCCAGATACTTCCAACAGTCATGAAGCCAGTGAAGATGATGTAGATGCTTCTGAGCCCATGTATGGCTGTGACATTTGTGGGGCTGCTTACACTATGGAGGTCCTTTTGCAGAACCATCGTTTGAGAGACCATAACATCAGGCCTGGGGAGGATGACTGTTCTAGGAAGAAAGCAGAATTCATCAAAGGTAGCCACAAGTGTAATATCTGCTCAAGGACCTTTTTCTCAGAAAATGGCCTGAGAGAGCACATGCAGACCCATCGAGGCCCAGCCAAACACTACATGTGCCCCATCTGTGGGGAGCGCTTCCCATCACTCCTGACCCTGACGGAGCACAAAGTCACTCACAGCAAGAGTTTGGATACAGGGACATGTCGGATCTGCAAAATGCCGCTGCAAAGCGAGGAGGAATTTATCGAGCACTGCCAGATGCATCCAGATCTCAGAAACTCCCTCACTGGGTTTCGCTGTGTTGTCTGCATGCAGACAGTCACCTCTACCCTAGAGCTGAAAATTCATGGGACGTTCCATATGCAGAAATTGGCAGGAAACTCTGCAACCTCATCTCCCAATGGCCAGGCCTTGCAGAAACTCTACAAGTGCGCGTTGTGCTTGAAGGAGTTCCGGAATAAGCAGGACTTGGTGAAGTTGGATGTGAATGGCCTTCCCTATGGCCTGTGTGCTGGATGCATGACCAGGAGCACCAATGGACAGTCTTCGGGCTTGGCTCCACAGGAGGTGAACGAGAGACCGTGTGGCAGTCTGAGGTGTCCAGAGTGTAGTGTCAAATTTGAAAGTGCTGAAGACCTAGAGAGCCACATCCAGGTAGACCACCGAGACCTGACACCTGAGACTAGTGGCCAAAGGAAAGGTACCCAGACATCCCCTGTTCCCAGAGTAAGTACAGCTTAACTTTAAAACGTCTGAGGGATAAAACGTAGACCTTCAATGTGACTCAGAACTGATCTGCTATTATTTTTTTTTAAACTATCAGTTTATAAAATTACTTGTGCTACAAAAAAATCCAACAAAAGAGGAAGAAAGGTAGAGTAACGTAGAAAAATTAAATGTTGCTCATTCTTGCAGGGTCCTTGATTCCTAGGGGCAGCGCAGAAGTTTTTTTTATCGTAAGATTGCCCTAGATTTGCCAGCACAGAGCTGAGACACTTGAACAGTGGGGATTGAGTTTGTCCGTGAATTCTGATACTTCTGAACTGGCAGATCTGGAAAAGCTGGGAGATTTCCATGAAAAAAGGAGATGCTGAGTACCCAAAACAGAAAAATAAGAAAATGATCTGTCGTACTTCAGGAATGAGAGTTGAGTTCCTACCAGCAAATTAAATGTGAGCAGGCTCTTAAAGCAACTTTGAAGGAAAAATTTAGTGAATTCCACCCTACCCCCCAAATTCTCACCTAAAACAAATTTCTGTGCCAAAGAGTTTGTTGTTATGGATGGCTGTCAGAGTGAACATTGTGAGGCTATTGGATGTCTGTGTGCATACATGTGTGCTTGTATGTATGTGTGTATGATTTGCAAAGTGATTTTGAAAGGATCTGCTTCATGGCTCTCCTGTAAGGGAAGTAGTTTTCTTAGCATATGTAGAAATTGTCTAATGCAGGTTACATCTAATTGTGCTTTCTTTTAATGTTTGCAGATAGCCTGCTTTCACATTTCTTAGCTTAAGAGATACTTGGGAACACGCAGATCCAAGAAGAGTTTCAGAAGTCTACTAAGGAGATTAATACCATTCGCAGTTTATAGTCTTTTAAAATTATTTCTTGAAGTTTTGGTTCAAGAAATGGCCAAGTCAGTCCTTACTCTGTCAGGAACAGATGGAATGAGAAGTAGATTTTGGAAATCTTCTCGGGAGACCAACAGCAGACGCATCTGAGTATTGATATCATCTGACATTTTTAATTAAACATGATGGGGTGAGATTTTCAAAAGTATCTAAGGAAATCAGGCACCCAACTCCTAATGAATAATTCCAGCCGTAGATGCCTGTTTATGCCAATCTGCTAATTAAAGCACCCACAAACACTCTTCCATCTCACTGCATTAAAAGAACCTGAAAATACTATTCAACCAGAACACTGGAGGCTCAGTAAGTAAGAGAAAACCCTAAGTATGGCGTGAAGACACAGACTGAGATGCTTGCACTAGAGATGGGCAGGCTGTGTGTGTCCCCAGCAGGACTTCGTAGTGCAGTCTCAGTGCCGGGGCATATGAGGCAGCCGCGCCTGGTAGAGCTGGGCTGTGCGTGGCCAGGTCAGAGCATGGCAGTGCCTGTGCTAGCACCCCGTTCCCAGCTTCTGAGCGAATCCCATGGAAAGTTTTATTCTCGGTTTTTTCCTTTTTTAGTTAAACAACTGGATATTGCTCCTTCTGTGTGCGGTGAATGTGTGATTAAGCCTCCAGGCACACACACCTAATTCTGCAGGAGAATGAGGAATGGAAGTATCCCTCCTTCAGCGTGATACCTCTTGAGAATTTGGCTTGGGCTCTGGCTAGGTCATTCTTCCTTCTCCTCAGGCCTTTGTTTTCTTCTAGATTCTTTAAAACACCTCTGTTCTCTTAGGTAAGACTAATTCTTACTTCATACGGCTGTGCCTATAGCCTAAAGTATTATCTTTTCTATCGACTATCAGAAGCAGCATACATTGCCATTTTCTACTCCTATTTCTTGCTTTAACTCTTTCTTTTCAGTGACAGCTTCCATACTTGCTCTTTCAAGGGAGAGTTTTAAGTTCTTCAGTAAGGTAAATGCTTTGAATTTCATCCCATGAGGGAAGGTCTTAGTTCCTTTGTAGAAGATAATGAAAAATTGGCATTTGTGATGATGGCAAATAATACCTTCAACAGGTGTCTATGGCCTGAACATATGCAGATACTAGAGACATTTATGATATTTATGCCAGGAATAGTTATATTGTTATTAGGAATAATTTATTATCTTTCCCTTCATTATAGGTACAAGACCTGAATTCTGATAGAGATTCACATGGAAACTATTGGTGTTTCACTCAGGTTTCTCAAGGCAATGAGTGCTCTTTGTGTCTGCCTAGCCCAGGAGTTTTCAAAGAATTACACTGTCTCTTAAATGGTGGTAAACCTCCCTATTTCAGGAATAGCATTAACTTCATTGGTTTCATAGCAAAACTAAGCAAGTTGAACACAGTCTCTCTTGTCATCTTGTTATTATGCTGCACACAGGTAGAATACCATTTTACTGGAGCAATCTTAAGTGTGCAATGCATGTAGAATAATTTGCCGATGTCCAGAGGAAAAAAGGTGCTTCTCTCCAGTTCATGGGCTCTTCGACATTTCTTTTTTAAACACCTTATTGATTTTTCTTTCTTAAACAGAAAAGCAGTTGAAGATTAGGGCAAGGTACAGTAAGAAAGAAAGTATAGGGAGATGAGATTTTAAGTAGTGGGTATATATTTCAGAATAAATAAGAATAGGCAACATGAAATCCAATCAAATGGAAAAGATGATGATGACATAAAAAGTCTGTGACTTCTTTCAGTGTCAGAAATCACTCCACCAGCAGTTGCTGGTTACTTCTTGAATTGTAGAAATGAGCATGGATGCCTAAATGAATTTCAGAGGAAAAACAATAAAATTAAGATTTAACCCCAAAGTGAAGGAAAGGAAGAAAACAAATATTAGCTCTTGACGAATAAAAAAAGAAAATATTTGGGAGAGGAAAAAAGCAGGAGAAAAAAACCAGTTCTTTTTTACTGTAAGCGTTAATGTTTGTGTATATATGCACATAGATATAGCACCACAAAGAGAGTATGAATATTTTGTCATGTTTCAATTTTTTACTATTGAACTTTTGGAGGTTTTGTTCTGAAAATCAATTGGAGACAGCTAGATGAGGATCAAAAAGCACTCAGAATTGCTTGGCAGTTTGGGGTTTGTTTTTTTTTAATCCATAAGAATGAAAGAAAGCGTCTAACCCTTGAAAATGCTGCTGTATTTTGTCTTCTTCAGTAACACTGTAGTATAGCTATCAACCAGGAAGAAATTTCTGTGAATTGATCACAATTGTTTCTAGGACTTCTAAGTAGGATCTAGTCTTGATGGTCAACAAGATAGATTCCAGATGGACAAAGTTGTTGCCTTGCGTGCATGGCAGCATCTGCCTTGGAGGATTTGTTATTAGGAGATTTTAAGTCAAATCAGTGGTCTTCCATAGGGAACATCACTAAGAGGAAAAAATAAAATATACCTTAGTAGTAAAAGATTGCTCTAACATATTTTTTTGTTTGATTCTTATATGTGAGCTATTCTGTTTGGGTAGGACTGAAGGTTTTTTTTTTTTTTAGATGAGCATCACAAGTGGAGCTACAATTCCAGTATCTAACACACGTATAGCTTAAGACCTTTTCTAATTCTATTACAATGACATCAGAGGTAATGCTTTCCTGTTTCTCTTAACATACTTCTGTGCATAGGAGCTTCAGTTTTGAACATATTCTATAAATTCTTTTTAAGATGTTTTATAAAGGAATGTGCATGTCTTGAGAAATGTGACTAGTTCTTTAGGACTGAGATTTCTCATTTCCCCTTGTAATACTAGAAACATTTCAAGCTGTTCTTTCTCTTACACAGATTTGTCCTTATTTTGTACCTTAGTTATTGTCAACAATACTTGTTCAATGTGGACAATGGCAAATGCTTAGTCTTCCATTAAATTTCCATCTTGAATAGTGTTGTATTTTTAGCCCACCTAGATTATTTGGATTGAAGAAGCAAAGGAGGTGGCATAGGAAGCTGGAAGAATGATCCCTATTGTGCTCCTTTACTCAGTTCCTTTTCTCCTGCATACTTTCTTGGACTCAATTCCTTCTCTTTGTTCTCCCGTGCACCCCTTCTCTTTGCTTGTAAATCCACTTGAATGGAGGAATATTTTCTTTGTAGAGCAGGAAACCATTTCCAGATCTAAAGGAGGACAGTCTGGAAAACCCATGGGAACAATAGTTACTTTAGAAAAGAAAGCCGAACCCTTTGTTGTTATTACTACTATTTTGTGCCAAGGTTAGAATTAAATATCTGGACTTAATGGGGATCAAACTCTCAGCTGAATGCCTGCTCATTTGGTCTCTTCTGTCACCTAGATGCCATCATCTAGACTCTGTTAGCTCCTTGGAGTCTGGGCACCTTTGTTGTCACCACTTTTGAAGACAGAACTTTAAAAAGAGATTACTGACCCATTAATAATGTCTGTGGAGCCACAATACCCACAAAAACAGTAGTAGAAGATCTTATTTGGTACCACAAACAACACACCCTTGTATTCAAACTAGTGCTCCCTATTTATTAAGAATGGAAGTCTAGTTTTGTAACGTTCTTTTAAAGAGAACTATTAATGAGCCAAGAAATCAGCTCTTCTATCTCTTGCATATACATTTGGGTGCTAATCTAATTGTAGTTGCTTTATGGCCTGTATAAGGCCATTTAATAATCTCCATATTGAGTAGGGTAGCCTGTCACAAGAGCCATCACCTCAGTTAAGCTACTCTTGTGCACACATGTGTCTCAGCTGAAGCTGAAGATAATGCCAAGAGGAAGTCTGAAATCTGCCATCTTCTCTGAGGGGTCTCACACCAAGTGGAGTGTTTTATAAGTTTGTGAAATGGTGTGGAGGAGTTTACGCTGGGTCTGTGGGTAAACAAAGACATCCTGTCTCCAGATCTGTTAGCAAGTAGCTTTCAGAAGCACCAAAATAAATTTAAAAAAACCGAATAATTTGTCTGTGTTTAATATAACTTTAAAGGTTTGAAATAGAGTTGAGCTGAAATATTGTCCTTTTTAGGTAGTTACTTGTGGAGCCCTCAAAACAGAGATAAGTGTTGAACAAGGCACAGAACTTAGTCAGCTTTGAAGTTTTAAAGAGGATGGTTTCAAATTTTAAATGTGACCAGATGAATCCTTCACCACCCAAATCCTTTTTTTCTCCTCCAAGGTTTTTTGTGTTTTGCTTTGTTTTTGAAGTTAGGAGATCTCAGCATGTGTATGCCAGCATATTTGAGAGGACATGTGTATGTGTGTGTGCTGTGCTTGTTTGCCAGAAGAGACTCCCAAGAAAGAGTGCTGCAGAAATCCAGCTGCTTTTCCATTAGCAGCCTTGATTTCTGAATGGACTCCAGGAGGATACTTTCTTGAGCTGCCTAGGGATAACTAGCTGATCCAAACTATTTCCTTTTATGTGTTTGGCTGTGTCAGGTTTTGGCCAATGGAGTGCAGCCTTCTTCCTATTATCATGTTAATCACCCATTGTTATTTTAGCCTGGAAGGCCCTGCCTATGTCTAAACACATACTGCGTACAGAATTCATGGAATAGGCATAACATCCATAGACTGGTGCATTTATTATTATGGTATTACAGCATGTTCATTAACCTCCAGCAGGCTAACTTGTTGCCATTGATGACATGGGAAGTGGTTAAGAAGCTCTTGGCAGCACCTAATTTGCTCTTTCCTCAGCAGGTGTTCAAGGAAATTGGATCCCATGCTCAGAGGAGGTGACAGCAACTCCTCTGTTTAAACTCAAAACTTCTGACTTATTACTGCTGTCCTAAAAATGGGATTCTATACTTAGGTGTGACGCAGAGGCTGTAAGAAAAAATCAAGTGCATCTAAAAGTGCACAAAAACCACCTTCAAAAATGTTAAGCGGGTGTTGTTTACTGAATTGGGTTTTTCAGTGCTGATGGCTTGGGATTCTCATTCATTCCTTGGCTAACTGAGCTTGTGGCCAGTGCTTGGAGATTTCACATATGCTCTGCTGCCATCCACATTGGCTGTATGGATATGGACTGCATGCTCATGGCTGGTGGCAAGTGCTGCAGTAGGAATTATTCTCTAGGAAGGAGTAGGCACAAAAAGCCCAATTTTTCTAAATTGCATGTCAAAAGATGTCTATTTAGATAGCATATTCCCATGCAGTCAATGAGCATGAACATCAGACCAAAGCACCGTACTCCTGCTTTGGGAAATAAGAGTTTCTGCAAGTATACAAAAAGCCACTTAGCATTAGTGTTTTATTTTTTTCCTAACTTGGGTGTCTAACTTGTCAACATGCATTTTAATTTCTAGAAATGATTTCTTTGATTTTTTCCTGTCATGTTGCACAAGTACAAACACCACTGTCAATCTGAGTGCAAACCCCATTTTCCCTATTTGAATAAATGGTTCATATAATTGCCTCTTCACACTGTCTCCTGCCTTCTGCAGCTAAGCCTCCCTGGTATAACTCTGGGATAGAGAAAATGTACAACAGATTGTGCTAGGAAACAATTCCTTGTGGTAATGCAGTTTTTCCAGGATTTCTGATGGGTGACCATTACAAAAATATACTTTTTTCCTTTCACTTCCCAAAGTAACTATAGGTGTTTTGCCTACTGTATTTTGAGTTTAACTAAAGATGAAATTTTTTGAGAAAGTTGATACTTCTCTGAAAATAGAGTTACCTTTCAATGTCTTTTATTTCACTGTACAGGAATTTTTACTGTAATGGCTTAAGTGATGTGAGCAATCTTATTATGGCTTAAGCACTCAGTCAGAGTTTCAAGTACTGTAAATTGAAATTTTTAAAGTCAAAATTAAAAATTCTTCTAAAGCAGGCTGTTAATTAGAGGGTGTATTTATGGTCTCAAAAAAGCACAGCTCAACTTGGTGTCTTGTTGGGGATATATGAACAGAGAAGGCCTCAGTGGAGGGAGGTTGAAGCATATAGCATGCTATATTCATGATCACACTTGCCTTACGCTACAGTGCAGTTTTCTCTAACCTCTTTTTGGTTATTAAACAGAAAAAGACCTATCAATGCATCAAGTGCCAGATGACCTTTGAGAATGAGAGAGAGATACAAATCCATGTCGCTAACCATATGATTGGTAAGACATTCTTTAAACTAGGCCACTCATTGGCTGCTTGTTTTTTGCTACTCTTTGAAATTCACTGTTCTGATAACTTGTTAATATTTGTGCTGTAATTTATTTTTTTTATCTTTCAAAGAAAATTATTTTGATGTAATGATTCTTCACTTCAAAGCTTTTTAAATATGTGGTTATGAAAGTGTTACTGCTGAGCTTTTTTCCTTATCCTTTTGAGTCCTCATGTAGCATTTTCATTTATATTAAAATCAAACTTTTGACAGTATCTTCCATTTGATAGCATAAATTTCTGTCTATCCATGTAAAAAGTACTTGCCAGTTGTCAACCACTTAGGAGCAATTATATTTCGATTTTGTGTGTCATGACATTGAATAGATTTAACTGCTAGCATCTTCCCAGCTAAGTATGCTGAATTCCTGAGGAACATTGTCAAAACAAAACACTTACAGAGTTATTTCGTGGGTTTTTTTCTTCTTTTCCGAACAATTTTGGGTTTCAGAAAGTTCAACTTTTCAGACTTACAAGTGTTTTAAAAATCAGCGCTCGCTGCTTTCTACTGTGGTCCTGTTGCAAGAGTTTGTCGTGAACTGTTACTTTAATCTGATGGGTTGTATTTTTTGCTGTAGCTGTATGATTGCTTTCCTGATGAATGCAAAGAAATGTTTTCCTGGCTGCACAGATGTTATAAATATAGGTATTGGCCCAAGAGGTCAGTTTATTTTGATGTATAAACTGCAAAGGAGTTTACTTACTCACGCCACTGTAGGTATGTGTTGGACAAAACCCTTGAAGGACCCTACAGTGCACTCTGTGTGTCGTATGTTCATATGCAGCATTTGCCTCCCATAAGCATAATGGTTTTCCTTCAACAATTTTGCATCTATGAAACTATTCTCCTGTCAATGCATGTATGTAAGTCGTATTATCTTTGAAGTGAATTATGCATAAATACCAGTGAGAGAAATATGGACTGACAAAGTCTTCACACTGCCAAACCCAAATGAAAAATGCACATGTCAGTCACAACAATTTTCTTCTGAGAGCGAGGCAGGAGTTTGAAGTCAATGTCAAACAGGTTAAGATGAAGGTATCTAAAAATGTTTTCTTTCTTAGCAGGTGTTAATGTAATCTCTTGTTCGTAAGCTTGAAGAGTGAGATCCTTGTTAATTGGACCACAGTGATTTCATGTAACTCCACCTAAATTTTTATTTTTTTTTAGGAAGTCTGAAAGAAAGAAGGCCTTAGGCAAGCATAGTACTTGTTTCAACTTCATTTGTTGATCCAGTGGCTAATAAATGGTTTTTAAATACAGAGGTCATGAAATGCCAAGTTAAGGTTTTGAGAGGGGAATTCTTTTTCATTTTGAAAAGATGTAATTTCTTCATTTTCCAGTAACTAATGTGTGAAGTTTATTTATGTATATTCCCAAATTAGTGCTGTCTGGAATAATACGTGATGACATTGCAAGGTTCACTGTTAATTCTGTTGGAAAACAACAGTGATAAAAGGCATAGGCAGATGAGAAAAATGTGGTACTGCTGTTTGTGAAAACTGTACCTATTGTTTCCTTGGAGCTGTAAATAAGTTATTCGTATTTGGTAGAACTTTATGTAAGTACAAAGGTACATATAGTCTCAGTGCTGTGACCTGGAACATTGTAAATACCAGAACGTGGTGAGAAAATGTGTAATTATTCCATTGTGGTGTCAAGTCTTTGTGTCTTTTTGCTGAGATGTGGACTGAGAACATTTGTTAAGTTCAAGTCACCACTCTTTTTTTATGGCACAGTTTATGAAAGAGTAAAGTATAGAAAGCTTTAATTGGCATTTGGGCCCACTCTGCTTCAGGACAGGTGACTGCTTTGGAAAAGGCATTGCCAGTGAGTTTGCTGATGATATTTGTTCTTTACTGGAGAATACTGAAGGTGAAAGGAGAGGCTAGATGTCACCATTTCTCCAACAATAAATGCTGTGCAGATTTTCTGGTGGTAATTTGCACAGTGCTGAGTCAGTAAAATGGATTGCCTCTTGGGCTTGTTCCTGTGCTCTTTGTTCTAAGCCTGAGATCCCTTACTCAGGCCGTGGGAAAGATGAGCGTGTGCCTCCTCACCTCTCAGACTGGTTTATCACTTATAAAACAAGGGATGCAGGAGTTTCCATTCTTGATATTAGACCAAGTCTAGCCAGATGGGCAGTGAGAGAAAGAAGTTAACATAGCTGTTTCTGCAGCCCAGGTCTGTGTCAAGGGGTTATTAATGTTGTCATTGTCAGTTTAAGGTCTACAGATGGGGATTTGTCTGTGCAGCAGGGGCACTGAGATCCCAGGGTGAAATACAAAGTTTTGGGGGTGGGGGGAATCTTGACCTTAGACAGTATGTCCCCAGAGCTTAAGGTTGAACTCATGTCAGAGAACTTGTATCTGTCTAAAATTAAGGTGTCTGGTTTAATATAGTCATTGAGATGCTGTCTAGGGAAAATGAATGATTGATACCAATCTAAGATAAGTGTTTGAGGAGGATAAGCATTTCCAGGGAGAGATTTTTATCTCTCTTTTGAATTTGAAGTGAGTCAAGACAATAAAGTTAGCCTTGACATGTGATTTTTAGGTAAAAAAACCCCTTGGCTTTGATAATCCAGGACCTCTCAGCAGCACTTTCTTCTCATACTTTGAGAAACACAAAATCAATAGTTGAGATATCCTGAGCACTTGCTTATGGTTTTATTCTGCTGAAGTGACTGTCAACAAAGGAATCCCTGCTCTGTAACAGCAGCACCTCTCAAGTATCAGTACGCCTAATATGATTAATAATTCAATTATTTCTTACTTCATAGTCTTAAAAAGTGCATCCAGTGCTGTGCTTCTCTCTTCAGCCTCTCGGCTCCTCAGTCTGAAGTTGGAGACCCTGCTTGTAATTCATGGAGGTAGGGGGTTTATTTTTTTTGAAGCAGTATGCAGGGAATTTCCAGTGCTACTCCTACACACCACTTTGAAAAATTATCCTTCTGCACTCTAGCCCTTCATATCCTGTGCATGAACAGAGGCACACTGGGTCCTGCGCAGGGTCTCTGGGGAAGGAGCAGGCTGGATACATCCCCAGAGGAGGTAAATGGTAGATGTTTTGTTTCATTTTACACTGAGGCCTGTAGGAGGGCTGTAAGCAGCAAAACAGACCTCCTCAGCTGTGCCTGGCCAGGAAGAGGTCTGTTTAGAAATGTTTTCAGTCGGGAAATGTGGGGTGTTCAGGTGGAATTTTTGGAGGGCAGAGGTCTTTGAAACATTGTACTGATTGGTGCCCCGTTGAAACTTTTCCATGCCCACAGAAAGGGGATCCCTCTTTGAAACATTTTCAGGCTTTAGGGAGTCCACCTGGGACTATATCAAAAACTTTCAGTAGTTCTTGCTGCCTCTGTACTTGCTTACCTCCTGTTGCGCTGACCTGGCCATGTTTAAAGCTTCTCTGCCTTATCTCCCCACCTACCACTGCCTCTGATGTGCAGTCTCTACTAGATGGAGGGAAGGATGGGCATATGCAGCCGTGGGCTCTACAGGGTGCACTGAGCAGTCATGGCAGCAGCCAGAAGCACGGAAATCTGTCAGTGCAGCTTCTCCCCAGTGGCTGGGGGAGCCATAGAACTTCAGTCTCCATCACAGAGCCACCACCGAGTCCCCACAGCATGTGAATGGTGGCTGCTCTGGGGAAAAGGCCCCAGCACTCACCCATCCTGTGCTGCCAAGGGAGACCCCACTCAGAACCCTGTGCAGAGAATGTTAGGATTTGGCCCTGGGGCTTCCTAATGGTTTTTTACAGTTGTGCTGTTCTCAAAGCCTGGCTGGGTGCCCTAATTGATACTTTTCAAGATGCACAAAATTCCACAGATATGTCACTCCCCAAGCAGGTACAGGTTGCCCTGTACCATGGAAAAGTACATGCAGATCCGTGCTGGGGCTCTCAGCTGTTTGGGCTAGGGAAGTGGTCACAGCAGTACTTCTCTGTCTTGGTTAGTTGGGGGATGTTTCCTATGTAATTCCCAAATAGATGAGCAACTGTCCCCACCCTTCTTTCTCCCTTTCTCTAAGAAAGCCTCCTGACAAATGTGCAGGGAAACTCAACTGCAGTACGGTTACTGCTGGAACAGGGGAAATAATGATTCCTCGTCATGCTGTAATGCTGAGATAGCTGAAGAGCTTTCCTGCCTCTGGCTCCAGAGGTGTGTAAGGGTTTGTGGGCTCACAAGAGGTTGTCCAACTCCTCAGAGCTAAGCAGGCCCTTCCCCGGTGCCATTCCTGTCCTTATATGAGCACTCCTAGGTGCTCCATCTGAATGCTGGTGAGCAGTGGAGTAGGGGGGGCGGGAGGGGGCACAGGCTGGATGTGTTGTGGTATATGCATGAGGCCCTGTTTGTGCTTTGAGAGCCACTGGGGACAAAAGGGAGTGCTGGAGGGAAAACTTCCAGAAGTCACATGGAAATTTTTCAGTGATCTGATTCTTGGAGTGCTGTCTGGATAAACACCTCCCTGTTTGATGTGATGGGGCCAAAAAAGTTAAACCCCATTTTTGAAGGAATGGTGGGAATTTTCTGAGTACTGCCCTGTACCATGGTGTATCATACACTGTATGCAGCACAGGACTCCAAGTATCTGAATTACCTTTCCTGCCCTTAAAGATCAAGTTTCAAGTTCTGGAAACACTCTGCCAGTATTAAAAACAATGAGGAGGCATAACAACCATTCACAGTTAGGTTTCTTTCAGATGCATAAAAGTATTCTGAACAAAAAATGAGCAAATATAGGTTTGGTTTTTTGTTGGCATCTCAAAATAACAGAATATCTAAAATTAACAAAATAAGTTTGTTGCTCGTAAGAGGTCAAACTGCTTTTTTAAAGTTAGTAATCACAGAAATAATTTTTTAAAAAGCAGCAATTTAGAAAGCTAATTTTATGTTCAAAAGAATTAGCAGTTGATACCAAGCTGAGATGAAAGCAGCACAGTGGTGAAGGGGTTGAGATAGTATTCAAAATCAAACATAAACCAATGCATTCCCAGTTATGTTTTCCTCTTCTGTTTAAAAATGGAAGCAAAAATTTTTATCTTTTGATTCAGGAACTCAATAGTTTTCATAAATTCAGATCTTAACAACATGGCTACATTATATATTGTGTAAATAAACATTTGGACTCATTTTGGATGGTCTTGGACTCTGGCCTGTCACATTAGATTCTAAGTGCATGTGTTTGTGAAAAGGATGTAGGTTAGAATAATTTTTGCGGAACTTACTTTTATACAGGCAGAAGTACTAGCCCTGGGCATCTCTGATGGTGATGTGAAACATTTCTGTATTTAGGCCTTATCTTGTGAAGTGCTCTGTTTCTTGTTCTCATTGATTTAGGAGCTGACGACAGTCAACACGTCTCAGAATCTCTCTTATAATAAAACATCTTTTATATGAAATACCAAAATTGGAGCCCTGCACAGGAAACATTAGGATTTGGCCCAGGGTTATATTGGAAGAAGGGCAGCTTTAATTCTTGTAAAATTCCAATTTTCCTCTGTTTAACCCAGTACTTGAATTGGTTTAAAGTTTAAGGGTGCTATTTGGTAACTTCTCTTCCATTCCTTCCATTAAGATACCGTCATGATATTGTGTCCTGAAACAAAACTGTTTAATTCTTGAGGGAAACTCTTCAGAGCTAAGCACTACTGTTAGTTAAAACATATACATAGTAGCAATGATGATGACACTGTAAAGCACTATCTTGGTAATGGCTTTCAGGCATTAAGGCAAATAAAAATGTGCCAGATTGTTTTTGATGCGTTAGATGCAAATTATCAGCAGGAACATATTTCTGTACCAACAGCTGAATTCGTGAATTAATTATGGACACATTAGGAACTCAAAAATATTTTTTTAACTTTTATGTTTGTAAAGCGTGTTCCAAGTAATTGCTCTTTCAATGCAGAAATGAAGGTACATCCTTCATATATTTACTCAGGGCTTGCTTCAATATCCAATTCTATGTGGACTTGACTTAATTAACAATATGTACTAGATTTTCATTTGGCTGGCTATTGTGAAAGGGTAATTTTAGGGAAAAACAGTATTTATCTTAACAGATGAACGACATACATGATGTTTTCACATGCACATGGGAGCGATATGTGAGTGCTGTGGGCTGGCCAGAGCCCTGCCAGGGCTGCTGCAGGAAACTTTGCCTGAATGGAGCTTGCTTTTGGGCAGAGGGATTTGCTTATGCCGGTAGTTCCTCATGTTATTTTGTCCAACCCTAAGCCCTGGATTTCTATTTTTCGTGTTAATTATTTTTGGCATTAAGCACTTGTGTAGGTAGTTAAATAACATTGTAATGAGTATAGTATTTAAAAGGCGAGAAATGCTTTGTTTAAAAAGCCACACTTTTTAACAGTGTAGCTGCAATTTTTAACTGAAAGCTCAGTTGCCATTGCTAACAGACAGAAGCAGCTCCCTTTAACATAAACAATATTGTCCCTTTATAATCTGTTACTTAATTGGTTTCTTACTTTGAAACTTGTTTCATAACAATGGATTTTTACTGCCCCTTCTTTTCTAAGGTTGGAAAATTCATTATCTCTAATCTTATAATTTTATCCAGTTATACTGTGCAGCTATGGCCTCATGTAATTGTTATCTATGCATATTTGTTAATACAAATTACTCTGTTTTATAAGAATGTATTTTATTTTGCTTGTTTATCTACCAGCAAAGAAATAACATTGCTCTTAATGTATTCATTCACATATTCCTTCTGCATTTTTCATTTCATTTACAACTTGATAATAGTAGTTCGGTTTTCACTGACATTTTTATAGCTGCTATGACAACATTCCTGTTTTGCATGACACATGCATAATCGGCTATGATCACAGTTTTACATTGCTTTCATTCTTTCTTAACTGTGTTAAGATTCCTTACAGCCTCCAAACTCAATTTTCATATGCAGTTGTGATTACACCTGTTTAAACATTTTCCTGGTAGTTTCATATTTATTCATAAAGGGAGCAGTTGATAAAACACCTTTTCTGCAATCAGTCTGAGGTTTAAGTGTGATGTTTCTTCTAAGTTCTCATTAGCAAGCTCCTCAATCTATTCCCAGCCTTTTAACATCAGTTAGGCAGTGTGGCAAAAAAATGCTATTTTTTAGTTAACTTTGCCCTGTGTAGCAGTGATTCCTCTGAATGTGTAATTTGTTCTTAATTTTTATTAATGCCATTAACCTTGAAAACTGATGTACATCGGTATTTAAGTCTGCAGAGATGCTTTTGCCTGTTTCTCAGATATTTTACATGCATGTAGCCGTGTATCTCTTAGTTCACAAGCAAATTTCTTGGCCCCTCTTTGCTAATCTTGAATCTGGAAAAGAAAACAAATTCTCACCATATGGGGTTTGGGTTCTCCCTGCAGATGGCAAAATGGCTCTGCTTCTTTGCAATGGAGAGGTCAGCACCCCTCTGTGTCCTACTTTCAAGGAAGAAACACCAGAATACTTCTTGGTGATGGAGGAGGGAGCAAACCCTCCATCATTTCAAGGTGTAGTCTTCAGACTTCATACAAATAACATTTGCAGGAAGTTACTCTCCTCATGTGAATATAAGACTAATGCCTGTATCACTTTCGTCCTAAAATCTAGGTGTTAGTGATTTCTTTATGGGAGCTTATTAATAGATAACAGCTTTATCTGGAGAAAGTAGATGTTATCCCCATTTCTTCTTTATTTGCCAAATGAATTTATTGGTTTGGAAATATCAGGTTCCTGTACTACCTCTCTTGAGTGATAGAAAGCTTCGTGCCTTTTCATGAAAGACAGCTGAAATTTGAGAACTGAATAAGGAACAAAGAATGAATGTTTAGTGAAACTGGAAAAACCCATACTGGGTTAGGTAGGAATTAGCTTGGGCAGAGTTATAAAATACTTTTTTTACACCTTTGGGGAAACCTAGACAAGGTTCCAGACTGTTTCCAGTCATAGAAAAATGTGAAAAGAAAGTAAACTACAGTTAGATTCCTTTTCTACTAATAATGTTCTGGATTTCATTCTTTCTGAATTTCTTGTTCAATATTCAGCACTTCTGAGCATTGGACCTAGGATGCCCATTTTTCTTCTAATTTTTATTAGAAACCTTTGGGTTTGAATCAGTAAGGGCACTGGTGTACAACCGCAACTCTGATTATCAGAGAAAAATGGATTTTCTGTATGTTAAAGGGCCAGATTTGTTCCTCCTGTTACTTTGTTGACTTCAAAGAGGGATTGTTGGCCTGTTGCTTTTAATTATAGTTCAAACTAAACTGTATCCTTAACCTTGGGGAAGATTTAATCTGGTCTCAGAACAAGAGGTTACCAAATGACACAGCCCTTAAAAAAAAACTATTTCTGTTTTGTCATCACTGGCAAGTAGGTCAAATCAGACCCAGCCTTCCTGTATGCTCTGCCTATTGGGGGTACTGGCACCTTCTGTTTTTTCATTTGTGAAGGAAAACTTTACTACCATGGGGTCCCTCGCAAGTGATCCCCATGAAGCAATCCCATGTAAATTATTTAAATGCTTTTACCTTTTTCAGTGTTTCAAGACTCCTGACACAGATAAAGCCTTTGCATAAATGGTCTTTGTCATTTGCACCAGATGCGCTTGCTTGCTTCTATAGCAAGTTTTTGTCACAAAATTGTTTTCCTTCAATTTATTAGTAACTTTTGACAGATTTGGGCCTTTGTAGGACTGAGAAGGTTTTTAATTGAATATTTTGACTTGGCTGACTTATTGTGTGCCATTTAAAAAATTAAATTTCTTTAATTAAAAAATAAAAATCTTGCCATTCTTGTGACAGTCTATATCCACTGTGTGATTACACAGTAAGCTTGAAGAAGAAGACTTCAGATTGTCCCTGTCCAACTTCCTTGCAGTAATGTCAAACTTTAATAAAGTGGAAAATCATAATTTTGTAAATGAAAAAGCTTTTTGGTCCTGCCACAGCTGACAAACCCCAAAGAAACCATGTGTGTGAATACCTTGGTCTTCAGAAGACAAAGATCTATAGAGGTCAAAACACCTCCCTGGTCACGGTGTTTTCCATAGTTGTCTTTTTCACCAATATGCTCTCTCCTGCCTCTCCTCTGCTTTGTGTTTTGTGGTTTATCGTGCTGGCACAAACCCAGAGACAGATGGGGTGAATGCGGTGCTGACCCTATGGGGAGGAGTGGAGCTTTTTTACCCCCTCCTTCCTGTAGGAACAGGCCAAAACCATTTTGGTCTGGTGTTTTCTTCTTTTGGACCACATGAATTTGTGGAAAAATGGCATTGCAGTAAGAAGTACACAGCACACTTCTTGTGTGTGTAAATCACTACTTCAGTCAATCATAGCTGATTTGAAATTTAATTCTGCCGTCAGATGCTCATCGTCCATCATCTGGTGAACAGTTAAGGGCCTTAAAAAATGACCAAATCTTTCGAACATTGTGCATGTAACTGTGAAGTTTTAGATTTTATGACGGCTGTATTTTATTCTGTATTCACAGGCAAGTTTTTTTAGTGTGGTTCAGGCTATGCAGAGCCATTGGTTTTAGGTTTTGCTCCAGGTAGAGTTTGGGTATTTTAAAGGATCAGTATCAACTAGCACCAGTGGTATGTCCTCTGTTGGGTTTTGCATGTGTTGGCTATCACATATTATTGGGGTACGGACAAATATTTCTTAAGCCCCATGACTGTGAGGAATAAATACTGGCAAAAAAGTTAAATGATGAAACCTCATGCAATGAACAGTAACTGATTCAAGCTGAGTCAGATATAGATAGCTAAAGTTGAACGGAAGAAAGTATTGCAGCGACATTTTCTCCTTTTTTAACTTTTTAGTTAAGAATTTCCTCTTTTTTCTTTAAAAAAAAAAGAGAAAAATAAAAATAAAAGGGTAGAGCAACTTTTGACCTTTTGATCCAGCATTTATTCTTTAAATCTAAGAATTTAGATTTTAGGGAGGTGGGGAAACAACCCCTTTTACCCCTTTAAAATATTTTAAAACTCTTAATAGCTGTGTCTTCACTTATAGAAGAACATCAATGGAGAGAATTTCCTTTGAAGGCTAAATTGAATATGTCAGAAACTGAAATCAACAATGTCTGTGTTAAGCCTGAATTATGAACTTTCAAGGGATGGAGAATTAAAATTGAGATGTTAGTTGCTTGGTTAGCTCCCTTTATATGCCATTTAAAAATCTAGGAGGAGAATGTTACATTTTTTAATCTAAGCCTTTTAAAGTTACATATCCTTTGACTTAGTTCAAGAAAGATTAAAAAAAACCCAAAACAACAAAACCCAAACCAAACCATTGAAAAAGCAATCTATAACTTTTTTAGTAATTACAGTAATAAAAAGAAAAAAGGCCTGAAATTCAAATCTGTAGTCATCTTAAGATTTGCTTTGTCTCATCAAAAAAGGAAGCATATTCTATTACTCCGCAGTTATACAGAAATACAATAATACAAAAACACTTAAGGTATCAGAAAAGTTAAACATATTATCAGAAAATTATTAAAAAGAAAGTGAGGGTCTTTTCCAGTTTTCACTGAAACTTGAAAGGATTCTTTTTTTGTGTGAGTATGTCAACAGTGTTAACATCCACTGTCTGGACATCTAATGCTCAGGAATCTGTCATACTCTTCGATTGCAGGAGACTTCCATGCATAGCTGTTCAACTTCAGGTGCCAAAGAGTCCATGTAGGGTTAATGTGGAGAAAAGTGTCTGTATTTTCTGAACAGCTTCTTGTGAAACAAAAATGTGCAGTTGCTTGTAAATGTTTCACTGCCAAGCAGCTCAAGATGGTGAAGGTTAGCAGTTCTGGGCTTCAACACATTCCTTGTGAACTATGAACTACCAAGTGGTTTGTGTTCTGTGCAGTAGTAGTCTCTGCAATCTAAACATCAGTCTCCAGTGTTGAAGGAAAGACATTTGTCATGCAGGTTAGGAGGCCACATTTCAAGTAACACAAAGGTGTGGGTCTGTTAGCTCTAGAACCATGACATAATACTCTTTTATTATTAACACCTGAAAATATCAAAGTTTGTTTTTCCTTTCAGTGGAGATACTACTGTGCAATAAAAGTACAAGGTGTAATTGTATCTATTGTCCATCTTTGTTCTTGTTTGAACATGACTTACTAGGAAATGATCTCTAGAGAAACAAAATACCTATATTAAATGGCCTAGTCAGACATTTTTCCTATTTTCTGAAGGCTTAAACCCTGGAAGTGGCTACCATTTGCAGGTCAGCAACACGGCAGAAGCACAAAATTATACACAACATTTTATTTGGACAGCTGCATTAAATGGCAACACTAAAATCCATTAACAGCAAAATGTGTTAAATACAGCAAAGTGCATCTCATGTGGAACACTGAATAAGAAATTATAGTCTGAGTTTTTCTAGCTGGTTATCAGAGTCTGTCTTGAATGAAGAAAACTGAATTTTTTCCATGTACCTGCTTGTAATAATAGTGAGCGCTGTACAGTGGGCTTTGAAACAAGTGAACACCTGTAAATTCTTGCTCCACAGACTTTTCTGCAAGGTTTTCACAAATCTTATCTTAATATCCCTGAGAAGCCCACAAAGGCAGTTTTCACTTGCACAGATAGCTCTTACTGGCATGTCAGGTACTGCTTGCACTTACTAGCATTATGCAATTCAAAACATTAGTAGGGGTAAGTTTTAAGGGACACAGGAGTAAGAGCTCAACCTAGGAATATATGGATCCTTCCCCCTTGTCTCCCAGCTGCTGCCAGTGAGGACTGCAGTCCTGGCAACGGAGAGTAGGTGCTTTGAGTCATGGGATTTCCATGGGTGGATTTTGCTGTGCATGTAGTAAGACTTTCAAGGTTAATCAAATAACATTCAGAAATTCAAAAAACGTCTTGCAAAGTGTTTTGCATTTCCATTGTTCAGACTGTTTAACTGTGAGATGTTGTTCAAGATAGGATGCCATTAAGTATTCTGGTAGAGAAAAAAAAATGAGTTTACTCTTCCCTGGTAGAAAATGAAACAGCCATGTTAACTTTAGCTCTAATCATGAGATTAAAAGTCTAATGGGGAATAGTATCATTTTCAGTCTTCAAAGCCAGTATCAATGACCTTTGGAGAGTTTTAATTTTAACAGCCTAATGATTTCTCTTCTAGAAGATGCGAAACTCAGTCTTTTTCTTGACAAGGAAATGAAAAGTGGATAGATAAAAGCGAGTGTAAGTAACCATACGCTACAGCAGGCTAGACGACTTTTAATCATATTCAGTACAACTCGTAAAAGGTTGTTTCCAGGCTTTGTTGTCTGGGCCACTGGCTGTTCTGAAGGGAAAAAATAAACCTAAGGACGAGCCATGGTGCTGGGGCCCAGCATGAGGGCAGCCCTGCTTCTCCATCCTGCCAGCCCAGGGCGGCAGTGGCTCTCAGCAGTAGGGCTGAGTGTGCACTCCACTCACCCTGAGCCAGTTTGGTGTCGTCTGGGGCTTGTTTCCTGTGTAAGAGCACTGGAATTTCTTGTTTCAGTTCCTGTTTGCCACGTTTGCGAGCTCAGGCTGTTGCTCTTTTGCCAAGCTGGCAGCACGCGGGGATGACTTCCTGCGCAGGGGATGTAAAAGCGATTCTCTGATTCTTCCTCTGCAGCCATTGGGAGATAAAAGCCAGGACATCGGGGACTGCAAAGAGGGAGCCAAATTATATTTATAATATTTAAAGTGAGTGCATTTGTGGTTTTACCATTCTCCAGGGTTTTTCATAAGTAGAAAAACATGAATTAGCATTTTCCATTTTCATATATTGACTGGAAAAATAGCCTGCTCTCAATTAAGACCTATAGCTTTTGGGATGTATGCAACAATTTTATAAAATATTTACAGCAAAATTTGCATTTTACATGGTATTACAGTTTTTCTTGTGTTTAGTAGAAAGGACTCAGGCCTAAGAGAGGAAATCCATCCGGCATTCCAAAAGGGGAATAAATCTAAAATTAGATTGTTAGTATTCACAACAAGGACTGTCCAGTGCTGATTGTTACTGTTGGTAATTATCGAAGGTCACTTTCCTCAGCAGCCATTTGTTACAGCCACTGTAAGGCCCGTGCTCCCTATGCAGAGCTATTGCTATCCCTTTAAATCTGCCTTTGGAAGCTATTGGAGCTTTGTGTGAGACAGATAAGTAGAACATTTTTTAGCAAATGTAAATGTGCACTGTAAAGAACACAGCTATTTCCTGGATAATTTGCAGTTGTATATTTTATGTTAATTTCACCGAAAATATTGCACCCCTGCCAGGTTTAGTAGAGGCTCACTGTGATATGAATAATTTCTAGCGAATCATTTTTTCCCTTCATTTAAGATTTGGCACCTTTTTAAGATTTTAATAATAGCAACAAGGAGGAAGATTTAGAACAAGTGAAACGTTAGAGGCAAAGAAATTCACATTGAGAGCTAATGTAAAATAGCAAAAATAATTACATGGAAAACAGTTTCCACAGATGTTTTTCCTTGTAATGTAATAACTATTTACTAAACTGTTTATTTTAGGCCCTTGGTTTACAATAAAATATTTATACATGCTCTGCTGTAATAAAAAAATATTGACAAAATACTATAGAGATTTTTAAAAGACAATTAGTATTTCCCTGTCTGGAACGTGAACACAGGAGAAGCGGCACCAACCCTTGCCAGGCTTGCTGAGAGGAGATCTGGGGTGATCAGCAGCACCTCTTTTGGGTTTGTCAGCATTTAACTTGGCTAACAGGGAGGCTTCGACTTGTGACAAAGCAGAGGGTAGCTTGCTGAAAATCATGGAAGCTGACACTCTGAAGAATCTGGAAACATGCTTTTCCACTTCATTTCAATAAGAAAAAGTATTCTGTTCTTGACAAATTATACAATAAGGTTATGTCTTGTCTAAGCAATATGTGCCTCCCTTAGGTGTGGGTTTAAAGCTCAAGATGCCAGAATCCTGAATCTTGTTCTTAAAAAACTGGTGTGGTACAGTGACTTCTCTGAAGTACTGCCAGTGGCGTGTTTAAAGCTATTGCTTCATCCTGAACCAAGCCACGTCTGTCATACACGTAATTCATGAAGTTACTCACATGGCCACAGAGTGTGCATGCTGTGTTACACAGGGGATAACTGCACCTATGCACATACAGCAGTGTGTCAGGATACTGAAATAATAAATTCAGAAGTTTTGGAAGGTCTACAGATTCCACTTTCCACATGTAATCTTAAAACGTCCATTCTTCTATTCATGAATACATAGAAGAAATATTATTTTCAGGTGTCTATGGACTTACCTTTCAAAATCTTGAACAAGGGTAGTATCCCATAAGGAACTTCAGTTCTTCTGCCTGCCAGTTTCATAAAGAAATACTTTTTTGTTTTCTTCAGAAGTTATTGTGTGTCTTCTACTTAACACCACATTGCTGGAACACAGCAGCTTTAAAAAGGGGCCTCCAGGACAAAAGAGGATGCCTGTAATTTAATGGATACAGGTCTATTTGCATTTGAGCACCAGAAACATGTTAGAAGAACCTCAAGTCTGAGGAAAGACTGCATGGCTGGATCTGAACATCCAACCTTTGGGAAGCAGGAAGGTTCCATGCTAGCAAGTTGTGAGCTTTATCGTTGCAGAAGAAACAGGGTAGCTGCCCTGTGAAATTAGTTGAAAAATTAATTTTAAATATACCTATGAACCTCTTTTCTTGGTGAAACTAATAACACCTGTTTAAAAATCAGCAGCAGTGTGATTCACTACACAGGTTTTTGTCGTGCTGGGTTATAACATACACAAAAAAAAGAACAGGGCAGAGCAGAAAAAAGCAAGCATGAGAACTAAGGCTGAACAAAAGAGGGAGCTAAGAAATCTAAAATGTTCAGTTTTAAAGGCAGAATAATCATGGTTACCAGATGCCTTTTGTTGTAAGCAGACTTTTTTCCATGGTTGACTTACATAGAAGCTAATACATGCAAGAGGTTTGTGAGCTTTGTACCGTGCCATGCGAAACCACCACATTCCTTTCCCATGGTTTGCCCGTGTGGAACCTAGACACAACGGCTTCTTGATAATCAAACACTGGCTTACCCTATGAATGTCAGGATAATTTAATATCAAATGTACAATAAGAAAACTAAATGGTGTTATATGTGCAATATTTTCTGTAAATTAAACCAAAGTTGGGTTCTTGGCTTTAGGCCTTTGCTACCTTCACGTCTGTGAAATGTTGATACATTGCAGAGTGCTGCCAGGTTATGCAATTATTTCAGTGCAGCTCCTTTAGGGTCATTGGTAAGGTCCAAAGCTAGCATTAAGGAAACCAAAGGAATTTGTGCTTGGAAGTCAGCATTGCTCTGCACACACAATGATTTTTCTTTTTCTTCTTCAAGGACTCTTTTATTGTGTAAGCTAATGATTTTGTTTTCAAGTTACATTCTCAGGGGCATGGATATCCAAAATAATTGAGGATGGACTTTTAACACTGATCCAGTGCAATGTTAGATCTCTGGGGGAAGAACTGGACCAATTGCAGAGCCTGAGACTTGGATTAGCTTCTGCTTGGAAGAACTGTTGATTTCCAGGTGCTGAATGTGTTTGTGAATTGTTATGGTACCTATGTGTAAATTAGTTCAAATGAAAGTAAATTAGTCGGTTCCCTTCCCTTGTGCCTTTTAAAAGGCCACTTAGTGTTTATCATAGTAGAAGCCATTATGTCTGTTAGTAATTGTGAAAATGAAGTACTTCTTCTGTGGCTCTGGCCGAGCCCAGTTCACTTGTTCCTGCTTCCTCCAGCTCCTGGACTGGCAGTGGAAGGGTCTTCCCTCTCCAGGGAACCTCAGCCCACAGTTCTCTGTCTCCAGCCCAAGTCAGATGTCTCTTTGAGCAAAGTGGGAGCTCTGCGTGGGCATGTAAAGCAGAAGCGTAGGATGTAGTATATCTATTGCGTGGGTCTGAGAGGAAAGGAAGGCATGTTTTGCAATTTTGAGTTGCTATTTTTGGCTACATAGAGGAGTTTACAAATTTTCTACGTTAATTGGACACTGTTATCATTGGTACTTCAGCATGGAAAAGTAGCATGTTAAGGAAGGCAAATAAAAGGAGCAGAGCAAGAAAGCACATGTGGAGGAACACTGTGGAAGGAGTTCTTTTTCCTCTTTTCAAAATCCATGTGGTATGAGTTACAATGCAAGCCTTTCCAAACATTCTCCAAAGCCATTCACCTAGTATCCCTACACATCACTACATGTAATGAAACAACTGGCAGAGTGCATTATTTTCATAAAGCATTGGCTTTTAGTGCCTCTCATACTGAATCAGGAAAGGAGTTCAGAGGAGCAGATACTGCTGAAGAATCTGTCTCCACTTTTCCATTGGAACTGAACTTCTAGGGCTTTTAAAGGTTTACGTATTTAACAATGCAGATCATAATTGTAGCTTTTCATTTGCTACTCAGGGTTTTTATTAATTTTGCAGTGTTCATTTAAGTTGATCTAGCCCTTTATATCATTTCCAGCTTGAAATATTAGTTCAGAGATAAGCTTTGTTATTAAATGCTTAATCTTAAACACTTGTCTTATTTGGTAAGAATTATCTATGAGAAGTAGGCAAAAAGAAGTTGACTGCTGTGGTTTTAAAGCAGCTGTACCTGGAGTAGCCCAAATACTAGTTTACAAAGGTTGGCATCCCTTCATTTTGCCATCACAGCAGCTGGACTTCATTAAGCGCTGGTGTTAATTACTGGGAGAGTATTGGTTCAGTACGCATGCATGCAGCAGCACTTGGGGTGACACACAGAATAGGAAAAGGGTCACCTTGAAATAGAAGCTTGAAAAAAAAAAAAGAAAAAAGCAGGCTGTCACTAATTTTGTAGCTGCATTTAGTTCAAACTTACACTGCAAACAGTGAAACAAGCATTACTGTGCAGTCATAAAGAATGTTTTAATTGCATTTGCCGTTGACGAGGCTAGGAAGGAATGTAGGCCCAGTGCTGAACTAACTCGCCCTGTAGTAAAGGAAGATGTTAATGTTGTATTTTCTATGTGTATGGCAAGAAAGAAAGAGGGAAAATTCTCTCTGTATTCTCCAGAGTTTTCAAGACATATACAGTATGGTTTGAGGACGAATTATTAATAATTTCTTATACTGAAAATAGTATCCTATAAAGGAAGCCTGTTAAGGATCTGTGTCATAGGAATGTTTAGGGGATGAATGTCATGGAGAATAACATAAAAAGTGTCAGCATAAAACAAGTATTGCTTGGAAATATTGTGTCCTAAAGCTGATGACATTCAGACAAAGCAAGTCAAGCCCAACCCCAGTGTCAGCAGCCCTGTATCCCATCACCTGCTTAAGCAAAGGTAATTTTTATCCGTGTCTTTTGCCTGGCAATTGCCTGGATGCAGGAGCTAGGTGCCCAGGCTGGAAGGGGTTTGTGTGTGAGGACAGTGGAGGAGAAT
The DNA here is from genome assembly GCA_009867235.2 of Psittacus erithacus. Lineage (NCBI taxonomy): Eukaryota > Metazoa > Chordata > Aves > Psittaciformes > Psittacidae > Psittacus > Psittacus erithacus. Next base: position 110,366 of record WYDI02055584.1, read on the forward strand.
TGGGCTATTACATTTCCTCCTCAATTCTTCATCAGGCCTGCTGCCTGTATTTTCTACAGAAAAATCAATGCATTCTGATTCTGTAATTTCCCATGGTGCCTCGCTGGGCACACGGCATGCCATGGGAGGTGACATATCCGGTCATGGCAGCTTGAACTCTTTTTTCCAGTGAAAGAATTCATTGGAATTTCACAACCTTTGCATGCTTTTGTGAAAACACTCATTTGTGTTTGCGCCAACCTGCTAATGGCGGATGCCGGGGCTTGTGAATCCCACCTACATTCGGTGCTCGTTATGGCATGGAATGTGCCGTTAATAATGCATCTGTGAAACTCAGCTGCGAGGGAGCCAAGTAATTATCCCACCGTAGCGTTCCCTGCTTCAGTGTCATCACAACTGGGGCTTCATTAAAAGTCCTAACAGTAGAGATGTTGTGTGGTGCAGCCTGTATATATATTTTTTTCATTTAAATTATCAGCAATGCCATGGCTCAGAGGTAATTTGACTTTTTGAAACCGTGGAGCCCCTGTGAATTTCCTTCCTCCTCTCCCTCTCGCTGCTGCACCAGCTGATCAGCCCCAGAAGAACAAAAGGTTTATCTGAAGCTATGAAGCATATATTCACCAGCTTCTGGCGTCTAGATAAAAAAAAAAAAAAAAGAAAAAAAATCAAAGTACTCCATTGAACATGTTAATACTGAGCAAAATGCACACAGCCAGACACTAAACCTTTACAGGGATTTAGGCATTTGAAAAGTGATACTCTGATCAGGTCTTGAGTTAGTTTCCTTAGCATAAAGTAAAGCAGAATCATAAAATAATACATGTTTTTAAGTAAATGGAAAGCTTAACGTTTTTCTCCCTTTTGTTTTATTTCTTTGTCTGGTTTCTGTCAGTCAGGCAATAACAAAATACTGGGCAAAAGTATGCTATAATGGAAGTATTTCCCCTTTTTAATGCCATATCCTTCCAACAGAAAATACAATATGAAACTCTGGCATAAAAATAAATGGGCATGAAGAACAAAAGCATCTGTAGCTCCTTACAGGTCTCAGAGGGAGTTTGGGATGCTTCTAAAAATTATTAATCTGGTACCCTATTCCTCCTTGGGAATTTTTGTTTTGTTTTGTTTTTACTGCTGGCTTCCCATTTTACCATGCCACTCTTAGGGAGGCTGGGGTGTAGCAAGAGCCCTGCCAGCAGCAAGCAGGACACTTGGCAGTGGTCAGTATGATTGCAGAGTTAGTCTGGGCTTCTCCCCACCAGCCTGATGTTGCTGGCAGAGCTGTGGTCCTCCGGCATGCAGGCAGAACTGGACCTCATGCTGGAGCATTGCAGAGAAAGGGCAGGGACTCCCTTTGCACTTGGTCATTCACATACGGTTGGGGAGACGCAGCCATGGGCTGTGCCTGTGTAGGCATCCTCCTGAATGTTGTCTAGATATGTAAGTTGGTGCCTGAGGTGCTGCTCAGCAGCAGAGCCTTTCCAGTGCAACTCCTTGCCTGGCTGGCGATTATCCTCTTGCTCAGCCCAGGCTATGCTGCATTGCTTTTTTCATACACGAGGTCTTTAATGGTGGAGGCACTGTGCACTTTCCCTTGGGGGAATCTAAG
>WYDI02055584.1:116977-206029 GCA_009867235.2 Psittacus erithacus
CAGTATATTCCCTGCTCTCAACAACAGGAGATCAATGTATGCTTTCTGTATGAGCTTTCTGCTGCCTCACATCAACCTAAACAATATTTTGTTATGCTTTATGAAAGTTAAAAACTTCTCTTCTTTCTAATGCTCTGCAGAGGATGCAGATTATTGTCGGCTCAAGGATAAACTCTGGCTGTCCTATCTTTTCTGCCAGAAAACCAAATGTGCTAATGAATTAAGTTGTGAAGGAAACAGGAATGAGTGTGTTTCATAACTTGCCCATTTCTGACCTTGCTTAGGCAGGAGGGGGTAGGTATGTAGGAGCTGGTGGCAGAGTGGGAGCCCACAATGGTCAGTGCTAGGGGACCATGTGGGGATGCTGCTCAGCACAGGGCTGAAGATATCATGCTTTTTGGTATTGGCGATGCTAAAATGGGTAACCCATGGTTTTGGAGAGAGGCAGGCTCGCTGTGAACTCTCTCACTCTGTTACAGTTTTTAAATGTGGGGTGGCAACAGACTGATCCTTAGCATTGCAGTCTAGTATGTATTACCCTTGAGCAGAGTCAAAAAACACAACCCCAAACCTCTCCCTGAGGTGAAAACTACATTGAAATTAGACTATTGCTGCAAACTCCACTGCAGAAGTTCATCACCAACTTTCCATTTCTTTAGTTGGTTGTATCAGTGGCCAGCTGGTATTTTTACAGAATTTTTTACTTGACTGAGTTCCTCAATGCACTTATAGGTGAGTTAAAAATAAGAGCTTCATGAGCACTGTAGCATGTCACTTACTTAACAAGAAATGCAAATGTCCACAAGGGCTAATAATAAACATAAATTGATGGACAAATAATGTAGCTAAATGCATTTTTACTTTGAACAAAGAGCATCAAAGTCCGTAGATGTTTTGCCTGTACAACCATATCACATCACAAGATGATTAGTGGATGGACAGATGTGGATCTGGAAACGCAAGTACAATCTTGGTGAGAAGATTGCCTTTGTGTTTCAGACAGTTACAGTGCTTGAGGGCTTGTAAGGATTACAGTATGTGCCTAGGCCTTGTGGCCTTGCTATTTGCAGCCCAAAAGATGGTGCTGCTGTCTGCCCACAGCAAAACAGGGAGGTGCAGGTGGTCAGCTGGCTGCTGAGTGACTTGGTTGGTGAACACTGGCCACATTTGGGCCATGAAGTCCAAATTAACCAGGAAGAACCTCAGCTGCTTGCCATGTCCCAGCAGTATTGTACAATTCAGCCTCATTTCAGGGTTTGACCTCTAGAATAAGCAATCCTCTTTTCCTTCTTACATATAAACATAGAGGAGGAATTACAGGTGCCCATGTTTTCCTAATTCTGTACATTGCATGGGGCTGAAGGGTGTGTGGAGCACCAGGCTGGTGGGAGGCTGGGAAGGAGGCTGGTAGTGAAAGGGGCCATGCGCAGGCTGGCCCAGGGCATCCATCCTGCCAGCAGGTGTGCAGGAGGATACATCTTGTATATTTTTTTAGAAATAGGTTAAGATTTTAATGATAGATGTTTTGATGAGTTTTGAAATGGATCTTTGGAACTAATCTTGGCTCTTTGCAAGGAAACCATTGAACCCAAAGATTCTCCTTTTTTCTGAACAAAAGGGCTGTGGTTTTATTTTTCTCCGCATGATCTCTATAAGAGGTCATTTTAAGGATGCACAAAGCTCACTTACAGAAGACAGGAGCAGGGGTTTTCTCCGGTAAAATATTCAGCCAGCGCTCTTTGTCTCTCCCTAAGAACATTGCAGGATCAGGAGCATTAAGTCAGCCACAGATGCCAAACCAGGGAGGGGGGTGGAAAGAAACAAACTGTATTTTCTGCTCATCTGTGGAGTGAGGATAACACAGGCCCAGAAGCGCACGTTGTGAAGCAATTTAAGTCGTAGCTGAGTGCCTGTTTTCCCCTGGAGCACAGACTGTAAAAACCTTAAAACCCCTGATTTCTATTTCCTTAATATTCTAGTTTTGAAGGTGATACTGTAATAAAGAAAGGAAGACGAATCTTCTTTTTTAAAGCTCTGGTCCCTGTTTATAATTAGGAGATTTGGGTATCTTGAAGTAGGAGAGCTATGCACTAGCTTTTCCTACCTATTTGTAATGCATAGGTAAATATTTCATTTAAAGAGAATGAGATGTAAACATAATAGTTTATATTTTAATCTGCACCCAGTGTAAATCTGCAGAAATTCCAGCATTCAGAAGTCAGCACTACTAGTCTTGGTTTACCTCTGAGATGGGAATCTGGCTCACTGTCTGCAACAGACTGCAAAGAGCTTTTTACCTTTAAATCTATCACATTTAAATTACATGGGGCCACAACATGTCACCTACATCCTTGACTATTTTAATACAAGAATATAGTTTAAATCTCCCTGGATTTGCTGATCGTCCTGGGATTTCTAAGGATACTGTTAGGCTGCAAGAGATAATGAATAGCAATGAAGGAAAAGATCTATATTCAGTTTTTCTGTATTAGAATAAATAATTCGGTTGTGGTATAGTTTGAGACTTAGCACTATGCAGTGCGCAGCATGTTACTGGCAGCCACACTTACGGATTCATGCCTTTGGATGCACAAAGCCCATGCTCCCATGATATGAGGACATTGCTCCAACAGTGCTGCAGGCTTATGGGGAGTGCTTCCTTTGGATCTGAGTTTGTGAACTTACAGTCCGTGGCTAGTGTAATGCTGGCTCATGTATTTTATTCTTATTTTATATTGCACCTTGACTGCTTACGCCCTTCACTAATGCGTAAGGAAAGCTAACAACAAATGGTGGTGAAGACAAATTAAAGATATTTGGCTCTCTTAGTGGATCATCTCCTGGGTGAGTTAAGCAAGGGCAGGGCATAGAGGCTCCATCTGTGGAGGCCAGCGCTTCTGCTCCTCCATCTGCTGGGTAGACACCGGCCTCGGCTCGCTGCACAACAGATGAAACACGTACAAGCAGATTTTTCCAGACCAACCGAAATGAATTTGACTCACCAACAAATGGTTCACTTGGCTAATGGGAAGGGGGCAGCCTGCACATCTATAGGCTGGGTGACTGTAGATAATTCATGCAATAATCCAGTGCCTTGCTTAGCTCAGCTGTAAAATTGAGTAAAAGTAGCACATTGGTTACAATGAGATGTCACATTTTGGCCAGTAATATTCTTTAGGGAGAACAGACTGACTTTTGCAGAATGGACAAGAGCAGAAACAGTGCTGTGGCACTTCAAGCCCCTCAGCTGATAACACAGCATGTTTTTCTAAGCTATTATCCAAAGTAATAAAGGCTTTAAAAAATCTATTTAAGAATCTATTTCTTTTTCCCAAGAAATAGCTGGATATTTACTGTTGTGAGAGGGGCTAAAATTCTGATCCCATCAAAGTGAACTGGAAGAGCTTAGTGTGGCTAGGACTTCATTTGAAGAGCTACGGAGAAACCATCTGAAGTTTTTCTTTTCCATAGCAGATCTTCATATTCATGGAAGTAAATGCCTTTCCATACCTGCCTTAGACTTTCAAGGAGCCTCAGTGTGAGATGGAGTGGACAAAGATGAGTGTACATATTTGCACTTCAGGTTTTTTTGTTAAGGCAGCAGTTCAGAGAAATCTGTGAGTAGGGACTCATCACTTTCCTAATCTCTGTCATTAAAATTTCCAGTGAGAATAAACATTTGCCCAACTCCAGTAACAGTTTTGTGAAAAGAAATGGTAAAAAGTAGGAAATGGGAAGGAAAGTTTGCTGAATAAATGGTGTATTTATTGAGGAGAAATCACAGCACTGTTTGTGTCTGCATTCACCTTTTACTCTGGAGGTTGTATGGGAAAGTTTACTTGGCAGCTAAATACTAGTTTGGAGTCCCTCTAGAATTATTTTACAATGCAAGAAATTGTTCAGTTGTGAAGGTAGTAAAAAAGAAAACTAATGCTTGTCATAGAAAATATTTTTTTTTCCATTTTTTATTTCAAGTGTTCAAAGCAAGTGAACTCCTAGTGATCTTAAATAATTTGTGTAAGTACACTTCTCACATTCACTTCCTTGGCAGTGCCTATTTGGTACCAATGTATTAGTCCCTTTAAAAACTAAAAAACAAAAGGGGCAGATAATAACAGGCAGGGATGCTACCTTCATGGTAATTTCCTGGTCTTCTGCTTTCCTCAGAGGTCTGATATGTGGGAGCGCTGACCGCCTCAATACTCACACAGATAATAGAGCCACTTAGGAAATGAGAGACAGCAAATGGCAATTGGAGGTGAGAGGGATGGCTCCAACAGTAAATGGCAGCATTTAGGACAGCCTAATCACTTAAATGCTGCCTCTTAGTAAGTTTAGCTGAAGATGTTAAAGGAATTCTCGCACTGGCATGTTTGGAAGGGAGTTCAGTTATGAGACTATTAAAATGTTATTTTGGTAATTAAGCCCACAGCTGTTGTGAGGGCGTTGGGGGCAGGATCTGGCGAAGCAGCCGGCTGCGCAGCGAACTGCGGCACGGGAGGCAGGCAGGGCAGGGAGGGGAGTCGAGCCCCAGGGAGCTTCCAGCACGTGGGAGAGCCGGAATGGCCACATCCATCTCCACTGCCCTGTAGGCAGTGCTTCCCAGGGGAAGGTATGAGGCCGGGAAAAGCTGACCCACCCTGGATCTCTGGTTTCTGCAGCGTGGGCAGCTGTGGGTGGCAGGGGGAGAACAAGTATTCCAGAACGTGTAGGGTTGCTTTGCTTTTGCATAGGGAAGTGTGGCTGGGGAGAAGACTTGTGGCTGGGGAGAAGACTTCTGTCTGAAGGAGAATGGCTGAAGTGACCACTGGTGTAGCTGATGCCAGGGAAGTGGCGTAGAGTCATGTTAGCCTGCGCCTGGGCAGCAGCACTCAGGTTATTCATGGGCTCTGTGTATCAGCCAGGTGGCGTACTGTGCGAACAGCGCTGTGACACAACTAGTGCATGAGGATGTGCAGTGCTGCTCTGTCTTGTGATGAATTATGATCCTTCACAGATGCTTAACTGGTTTAGTTCTTTCAGCATTAACACTATCCTGTGTACTTCTGTGTAAGTATGCCTTCAAACTTTCCTGTTAAAATGTCTGGCAAAATGTCTGCTGTTGGAAGTGAAATCAAGCCATGACTGTGTTCAGACCGTAGATAACTCTTATCAGAACAAAGAAAGAAACCCGGAAGCTGCTCAGTGTTTTAGCAGGCTCTGGTCCCTGGGAGTGACCTATGGTTAGGTTTAGTGCCTTAAGTGCTTACTAAGTATGCAATAATAAAACCACAACCAATTTTGTTTTGACAGCTGATCTAAACTCCTTTGTGAGCATACAGATTACATTTGTATTTTATGTATGCTGCTACAGAGCAAAACATATATTGTGCTATATGCATTGATAGTTTATCCATGCTGCCCTAATCTCCTCTTCCAAGCTAAAATTAGGATGATTTAGAGTGTTTATATATATTGAGCAGGGTATAATTGCCCAAATTAAGGCCGTCCATCAGGACAACTGGTAAATTCAATCTCTTGTCTGTTGTGTCAGTGGTAACCTTTCCACAATTGCTCCTCTACTCCTCCTGCAAAGTCAGTTGTGGTCCCTTGTTGACTGCCTTCCTGTACATGCTCACTGAATACAGAATCAGCAAATGGTACATGGGATTTTAGAAAAGGACCACATAAACAGAATGTAAAATGGGGGTAATTAGCCTTTTGATTAAAAGGGGAATGAAACCCAAGTACAGCTGTTTGTCCCCGTGTCAGAAATTGTCGCACTTGCATAACCTTTTCAACTTTTCAGCTGTCTCTTGCATCCCGTAATTGCAAAAATGTCTTAAGACAGTAGTATCTGCCTTCTTTCTCAATACATTCCTGAAGAGGGCCAACTTTTAAAATATTGCATATATTATCCTAAATTCAATTATTTGTAAGCTCAGGTTTTAATCATCAGCTATTTTAAATATAATTACAGTTACTGTCAGTGTTGATCTTTATTAACATCCAAATAATATTTCCATTTTTAGAAAATATAACAAAATAAAGGAAACAGCCCTTTAAAGTCTCACCAGAACAGACACGTATAACCTCACCTTCCGAGGAGGTCCATGACGAAAATTAACTGATAGTTTCTGCTCTAGCTGTGAGTGATCTGCATAAAAAAACATTTTGTAATCAGAATGTATACTTTGAAATACACTGAGCATTTCTGTGTTTGATTTTTTCACACAGCACTGTAAACATCCTCTGCTCTGTGCAAAGCACATCAGATAAAGCCAGCCATTTAACTGGGACAGCTGGAGCACCCAGGATGCTGGGTGCATGCAGCATGTGAAGGTGCAGAGCTGGGCTCAGTTTGCAGAGGTTTATAGAAGGTGATGGAGAGCTTTGCGGAGGCAGTTGTCAGGTGCCTACAACTGCAGTGGTGTCTGTCAGGGTGGGTAACTTACCCTGGTGTGTCCTTCCCTGAGAAGGCCAGTGGCAGTGGGATCTGACCCAGGTCATAAAGAAGTTTAGCTGGAACATAGCAGAAGCATAGACAGTTGTGGCTGAGGTGTGCTTTAGCAAGAAACTTTTTGCACCTGCAAAGTTTGTAAGAATCTAAACTTGAAATTCTCTGAGATCAAGGGAAGAATCTCAGATTTTTGAGCCAAAGGACAGTGAGATATTCTCAATGTGACCTTGACCCCACCAGGGACTGGAAAACCAAGATGCAAGGGGATCAAGGCAAAGGAAAATGCCATAGTTAAGGCAGGAGATGGTTACTGTGTGGGTCAGGGATTTCACAGTCGAGATGAAATGGAAAGGATAGATTTTTATTAAGGAACAAGAGGGCTTAACACTACAATAATATGTTATTACAAGTCTGTTGAACTTGTTTTTGCTTTAGGGTATTTTGATTCCTGAACAGTGAATTAATTACATAGTAACTATGAAACCTTGGCTTCCTTACTACTAGTAAAAGGTTACCCTTCCTTGTGGCTATTTCTTATTACTACCTTGTAATGATAAAGCATTTGGCACATGAAAGTCAGATGCTTTGGAGATTACTACAGAAGTTATTAGCATATCTACGTACCTGAAGCATTTATAACAGTATTAATGTCTTCCACTGTTCAACCTTTGTAACAGGGAGCGTCACTTGACAGTTGAAAGAAGATGCATCCTTTTCCCAAACACAAGGCCAAAACATGACCTTCCAGCAGCCTTGCAAACAGACATCTTCACACACATGGGTCAGACTCATCTGTGTTGCGGATTATAACACCTAGGCAGGTACTCATCCACTCTCACTGATTTCTGTTGCCGTCATTCCAAGCTGCAGGCGACATAAGTGAGAGATAAGCCCAGAAAAAAATATGAATAATTTTTTGGGGAAAAAACCCTCCAACATAGTGATAACACTGGGGCAGGACACCTAAAGGTAGTGAATATTGCCCAGAAAAGAAACTGAATGTTCTCATAGATCTATTTCTACATCACTTTCCTCTTACAAAGAATATTAAAGTGTCTTTAGGCAACACTTCAAAAGTACCTTTTCCTTTTTCCAGGTGCTGTAATTAAAAGCCATTCATTTAGTACATAAGAATCACCTTTCTCTGAGTTAATTAAGGGCTATAGCTTAGTAGAGCTGCTAAGTGTCTAGGTTTTGGTGGCCTTTGGGGGATTTCAGGAAGACTCCTGGTCAGAAGTGCTGGAACACCTTTGAAGCAGTCACTTAGATAACAAATGTCTATTGTATTGCCTTTTCTAGGGATTATGGTTATAAACTTTGTTCTGAAGGGGGTGCTGCATATGTTGCTCATGTAATAGCTGATGGCAGTTCATTTTAAGTTAGATAACTTGTCTTATTTATTGTGTCCCTAGATAAAACATTTATGTTTTCATAGTTGTTTTCCTGATTTTTTGGCTTGTGTTTATATATATAGATACATGTATATGTGTAAATATATGTATATGAAAAGTACATACATCCCCTCTGCTATACAAATCCTGGGCCCTCTCCCCTATCCATTCATTCTGAGAAACTGGTTGTGCCTTTCAAAGGGAGGAGGGCTAACCACATATTCTGCCTCCATCCTTAGCCAGGACCCCTTAGACTGCCTGAAACCATTCATTTGCCATTCCGGTGTACTGTGTGCACTACAGTTGTTGCAGTTTCATGGCAGTTGTGTTTCAGTGACACAAATTGATTCTTCAGTGAAATACCAGCCAAAGATATGTTGGATTTCTTGGTTGGTTTTCAATGTTTAAAATACCAGTGTAAATAAAGAAAAAAGTAGAAATGTGCTGAGTCTCTCTAGGCTGATGACGTGCTGTGTCCTTGCTGTGAAGGATGGCATCAGCTCATGGCGGGAGGCAGAGCAGCCTGAGGGCCTGGCTTGGCACGTCCCCTGGGGCTGGCCTTGCAGTAAGGATGCAGGAGGACATCTCTAGTCTAGAAATGTCCCTGAAACTGTCTCAGCAGCTAGAGACCTGCAGGGATTTGGCACAAAACCAGCTCCTGTACTGCCTATGGATCTCTCTTGGGCCAGCGCAATGTCCGCTTCTAGGTTATTTAAGCAAACCGAAATGACACGCTGGAGAAAGATGAATGGGTTTTTCTAGTCAGAAAAGAATTTTAACATAACACCTTTTTTTTTCAGGGAAGTGAAAAGTTTGCCCACAAATCTCAAGAGCTAGACTTTGTCGTCTCAAGGATTTCTTCTGTCAGTGTCTAGCTTCGAAAATGCCTTGAATAGAGATATCTGGTTATCTGGCTTATTTGAATTGCTAAAAGTCTCATCCTGTAAACTGCTGACTGAGCTTGGATAAAGCTGAATTTGGGTAATGAAACATGATGCACTGTAAAGAAAATGCTGAGAATGCCTGTTCTGTTTAGCTTTCTAAGATTCTCAACAAGAAGTTTCCATTTTGAGGGTGGTGAGGCCCTGGCACAGGTCGTCCAGAGAAGCTATGGCTGCCCCATCCCTGGCAGTGTTCAAGGCCAGGTTAGACAGGGCTTGGAGCAACCTGGTCTAGTGGAAGATGTACCTGCCCGTGGCAGGGGGTTGGAACTGGATGAACTTTAAGGTCCCTTCCAACACAAACCATTCTATGAGTTTTTAATTCTCCCAATGCAACTATGAGACTATTGAATTTTAGCTCAGATATTTATTTCTCCTTTACTCTTTCAGTCCTTAGGTGTACAATTTCTAAGGATCAGTTGCTACATTTAAAGAATCAAAGGTAATTTTTCTCCTTAGCAAAAAGATTTCCAAAATGTTGATGCCTTCTCTGAGGTACAGCAGAAAACCAGGAAGCTGGTGGTACTGTTTTGTTGCCATTAGCTTTACTGCTCGGTAGCTGCACATCAGCACAGTAATCATTTTCAGATTTACAAGCATTAAATATTTTAATTTAATGCCTTGGCTCTCTTGGAATTCATGCACTTAATTATATGATAATTACTCTAATGAAAGAGATACAGCTGCTGTTGTATCAATTCTTCTAGGAATCTGAGATTTTGGAATTGGCCTTTGATTTCAGGGTGAGGGTTTTTCTGGCCCTTTCTAAAAGCTAGTGGGCACTTAAAGGTAATTTTTTTCCTTATATGGAACAGGTACATTTCAGGTAATGTTACCTTTTTAGCTTCTTTTCCTAGAGTGTGGCATACAGTTGGCAGCTGAGGGACTGGGCACCATGCTGGCTGTTTTTACTGCTCCTTATGGATTACAGTCATTAAAACGGAGGAGCTAAGGCAAACCTTCTGCAGCATAGGACCCTGCTCCATTACAGATGGCTGCGGAAGGAAGTAAATGGCAGGAAAGAGGTGCGTGTTTGTGTACACACGCACATAACCATATAGAATTCAGTACATTCATAATGGGCCAGGTGGCCATCCTGCAAGCACTGCACAATGAAATCACACAATAAATTAAAGTATAAAGGTTCAACCAGGCCAAATAGACCACCAACTGGAGCAAAAGGATTTGGCAAAGGCAAACTCAAGTGACCTCAGCAAAGAAGGGTAATTAATGCATGGGGTGAGGAAGAAAAGAAGTTAGCAAATACGAAAAAGGCAAAGTCAGTCCAAAGAAGAGGGCCCCTAGAATCTGTGGAGGATAATGCTGCCAAAATACATGGAGGCTCCACGAGGACTGTGCAGCTGCCAGCCCAGGGCTGTGCAACCTTCTCTCTGGAAGGAGAGATGCTTTTGGGCATCCTGCAGCAGGTGATGCCTCAGAGTCCTGGTTTCTACTTTCCAGCCTGCAGTAGCTTTGTGTATTTAAAATACATAGTAGCAGGCTTTTTCTTAGGAAAAGCAGTAATTAGAAGATGGTGGAATAGGTCTTCTGATTTTTACTGTTTTGGTTTTACTGTATATCTCCAGTGCTTGAGGGCAGGAAATTGGCACGGGAATATTCTTTGTTTAGGAGGTGTGCTTGTGAAAGTCTCCATAAATTACTTAGGACCCTTGAAAACTGTCCCACATGTTTGTGAAGCTTGCTCTACAGGAAGGTTTAGTACCACATCCCTACAAGCCGCCACTGGGCAGGGTCTGGCGAGAGGGCCATGCTGAGCAGCAGCCGTATGAAATTGCTTGTGCCCTGTATGCACACTTGAACCCTTGTACACTGAGCCCCTTACAGTGGATCAGAAAAGGAGGAGCATTTTCAGGCCTTGCATATGCAAAGGAAATGTGCTTGTGGGAAGGTGGGAAGAGGCTGTTTCCCCAAGCGGGGCTGATGGAGCACTCTGGGATTGCTTTCTGCTGAGCTCCACATCACACATTTCAATTTCTGGTTGTTTGCTGGTGCCCCATCTTCTGGACCCAAGTTGATTAAAATGTTACGTGATCCCTTGGCGCTTAACCATGGGGCCTGCCCTACTCAGAGTATAGGCGATCGTGGCAGCAGAGGGGCTATTGCCAAGCCCCAGGTTCTGGGCAGGCGTGGAGGAACATACTCAGTGACTTGCAGCCAGCACTGGCAGATCATAGCAATGCCATGCTTCGTGAGGGGAGGAGGTGGTTCCTTGGTGCCTCTACTGAAAAAACAGAAAAAGCAAGGGAGGTTTTAACAGTGACCACAGTGAAGTTTTTTGAGAACATGTTGCAGCCATATTTAAAGATTTTGTTGGTGGTTGTTGACATGTGAGATTATGCTTAATCCTTCAGGGACTCAGGATATTTTGTAAGTATTGGAAGTGTAAATATTTGGCAATAGTTTCATATCCGTCCTCTCTGAGTCCCACTGGAATAGATGACGCTGGGTTACTGCACTGTGTGTAGTTTCTGTTGATGGCAGTAGCAGATTTAACACTTCTACAGTTTCATTTTACTTTATGAGTACTTGAAGTTTGTCTTGTGTATGTGAAGTAATTGCTTTGCAGCATGCTTTCTGGGAAGAGGTTATGATGTTTGTTCACATTCTTAACAGTTGTAAATGAGAGCAGAACAAACTACAGGCCCATCACTTTTAAAAATACACAGAGATGTTTTTAATTGCTACAGGCATCTAGCATAAGGCAGAAATATTTATTTGCCTGGCTTGCAGTCTGATTGTCAGGCTTGCAACAAGGCTAAATCCATTCAAACAGTTACTGGAAATTGGTATTTGAACTTGTGAACTCAGGAAAACTCCTAATCTGCTCAGAGGTCTCTGACATGCCCTCCAAGCCTTGCAGACTGTTGTCTCGAGATTTCCTTTAACTCTCCAGAGACCTTGGTGGCTGCTTTTCTGAGCTCCTTTCTAAATGCAGGTTGCACCAAAAGGGTTACAAAATTTTAAACCCTGTGTATGCAGACAATTTTCAGCTAGCTTACAGCAGCTGCGGAGTCATGCTGATAGATTAAAAGCAGCTCCCAGCCCCAGAATGAAGTACATTAGAGCTCCTGCTGAGCTGAGCTGGGGTGAGGCCTACACAGCTGTCATTTAGGCCAAGTTTCCAACTGAAAACTGAAGAAAAGGATGTAACTTAAAGAAAAGTTATATTTTAAAATAAGGGATCTGGCTATTAATTAAATACAGGCAGGAGTTCAGTTGTGCAGTTCGTTTCAGCCTCAACAGCCTGATACTTGGGAAAGTAGGGAGGTAATTTTCAAAGATCAAGATGGGGCATGTCCAGTCAAAGGCTGCTACTTTGTGGCACTGTAAAAATAATCCTTTTCTTCTGTACTTGTCTCTCTCCATGAAAAATGAACAGAATATGAGGATTCTTGAACTGTTGCACATCTGAGAAAGAGGCTGATCAGCTCCCACAATTGCTCTTTGCTGTTATTGGCCTTAAAGCATAGCCAGTTCCCTGGGGAGTGTCTTCATATAAATCTGCAGTTAGCAGAGAGGTATTTATAAGAACAGAAATCTTTATGGCCTGTCCTCTGTTTCCTAGAATGTCTTTACCGTGGGAGAGGTGGTCCCCATTAGCATGGCACATTCAGGAAATCTTGTGAGTGCAGCTGATCCTTCACTTACCCACCCCTCTACCCTGTGGATTGCAACGCTGCATTCAACACCATGCTGATGCTCACCCCGGCACCGAATTGTGTTACTTCTCTTCAGGAACACATTGGTTTGACCATGTCTCATCCTAGTAACATAAATGAACTGGTGCCTTCTGGTTGCCTAGTCACTTCTATGACCTAGAGTAGCTTTCTTGGTGCATGCCAGCTTCCAAGTGGCTTCTCAATTTTTAATGGAGAGGGTCATTCTTGAAAAATTGAGAAAGAATATAAATTAATTATACTATCACATTGGTATTCTTTGGCTTCCAAGGACTTTTGTGCCCATTTTCATTTAATTTGGCTGTACAGTTGCAACAGATCTGGCTCTGCTCCTCACGTGTAGTTAACTGACTGTTTATCTCACAATATTGCCTTCAAGTGCCCAAACCAGATTTATCGCTGGTTTATTTAAAATAAAATATTCAAAAATATTTGTTTAAAATACTGACTTTTTTCTGTGTATAGTGTGAGGTATGAATAATTTGTTGGAGTTCAGATACTGTGTTTCAGTTCTTATCAGAAAAGTATGATATGAATTTGAAAGTATGCCCTCTTGCTTTCTTTCTCTTGTATAGTGCATAATGAATTTCCAGCTTGCCAGAAAGGAAAGAATCAGAGTGGGAAGCAGAGTATATCATGAGGATTTATCATGATACCTTTGAAAACAATATGACAACTCTTGGTAATTTCTTGCTTACTAAAGTAACAGTCTCATTTGGGAAGGGACCCTATAGATAAAGAACTTGTGTCCTTCAGCTAAAGAATATTAGGTTAATTAGGTTAATGTCCTAAGTGCCTGGTTCTAGTTTCCTTGCTCATCCCAAACTATCTAACATTTTTCAGTATTATCCAACATCAATGTTAGCATACATAAACCTATTTTTTGTATATTTGGAGATAACTTTGAATATAAATTAATATATGCAATGAGTTGAAAGGCATAGTAAAGCTATAAGATCTCTTTGCAGCATGCACAGTAAACATTGGTGTTCCAGCAGTACAGGTGGACCAAATCAGTGGTCTTCCCAGAGTACTCAAAGCAGAAATAGTAAATTTTGGGGGCACCTTAGGTCTAAAGTTTGACACACAAACTCATTCTAGTGTGGTGGGTATTAATTAATATATACATAATATATATACACTTTGGAGGTTATACTCCTCTATGGGACATGCGCATGTGTACATGTTCATATGGATCCTGTTGTTTAACATTATTTAGTCATATTGACAGGAGTGAAAGATTGTTTTTACTTGTGTGGCAGAGTAGAGCTAATGCAAATTCAGTAATCATCCCTTAAGTATAGAGGAAGTAACTCAAAGGGAAAGCACTGCACTTGGCTAGTGCTGTAAATCACCAAACAGTGGCAAATAACAAACATATATGTTGAACTTCCTATTCTATGTGGAACAAGCGATAGCTCAGTGCGCTCTCGCTTGGTGAACACAGGGCACATATGTGCATTTAGCCTCCAGTAGAGTCAAATAAGTCACCTTTATCAGCCCTTGAAATACTACTGGACTAGCAAGATTTCCTGCTGTTTGAAGAACAAGGTTAGTAAGTTAGTCCAGTGTTGGCATAGATTGTATGAAGCACTTGTAAAGAGCTAAATATCTAAATTTGTTAAAGTGGTCAATATTGAGCATAATTTTCTGCTTGTGATTTTGAACCCAGAGTGATAAATTTTCTTAGTACATGTAGTTGCAACAGATGCAAATTTTCTTGGTAGAAAAATTAAATTATATACAGCGCAGTTAAAATGTGTTATAAGCCTGAACCACAGAATATATCGCAGTTTGTAGAAATGAAGCTTGCTAGCATTCTGTTGCTCTTCCAGAAAGGAGCATTGTACTATATTATCAGCAATAATAGCAACAACAACAAAAAAAAAAGCAGCCTAACAAAAGAATTCATTTTTAGCAGCTGTTACACGAACTAACAGCTTGAGTTCTTACAGATTTTTCTTTCACTCAGTTTAGGAATGATACAGTATAATATGCCTCACTGTGAGATTTTATATTTCTGTTAACTTGCTCCTGCCATTAAACAGTTCCTAACATAGACAGTTATAGGTGAATGAATTGATGTGCAAACAGAATTAACGTGGTTTTGTTTTGTGGAGGGGGGAGGGCGGCTAGGGGAAGGGGGTTTTGGTGGGTTTTGCATTGTTTTGGTTTGGTTTTTTTAAAGTATTTTTGAAGTATTTTTATCTGTGTAATCTCATCTGAACACATGAGGGTCTGAATGTTGTTCATTTACATTTTAGAGACCTGCACCAATTTTTATAAGTTAATGTGACAATTTTATATTTGCTACTATGCAGAAGCTTTATCCACTTCTAAAAGGTTTTATTTTTATTAAGCTATGAATACAGAAGAATGTCTGTCAGGTTTTTTGCATTAGCTCGGCTGGTTTATCTTAAGCATACTCAGTAGGCTTGCCTCAGTTTTTCTCAAGCTATTGTTCTTTTTTACACTGCGTTTGCACACTGCAGTGCATCTAGGGAATTTCAGCAGTCGGAATATACATGAAAAGAGACCCGCTCTACTTTCATAAGGTCCCTGGATGAATTGGACGAAACCTCAAGGCCCCATGGTGGAGCCAGAGCCACATTCATATTCCTTGCCATCACCACACATATGATAGCATGAAGCCCAGACCAATCGAAAACTTGACAGTAAGCCTTTTGATTTTGTGGGGAAGCCTTCATCAAGCTGAGAGAGGGAAGGGAATATAGCCCAAACTGGACTTCATACTGTGGCAAGTTTGAAATCCCAGCCCAACCACAGAGCTGCTTGATTGGAATGGTTGGAAACTGTGTCCAGGAATTTGGCAGCAAGAACTTGGCTTTCAGCAACTCCTACCTTTTTTAAAGGAAAATTCACTATACAGGTCACTTAGGAGCTTTATTTATTCTGTCAGAATTTTAAATATGTACATTCTTGTAAAGCGTAATAGTAACATGTACTGTATACTGCTTGCTGCTGTACATTCCTATTCCACAGCCACTTTGTTTCTTAGCTTCATGGTGGAACACTCTTGGCTAAAGCTGCATGCTTTGACATTGTGTTCTAGGCTGTTTAATTGTTTGGTCCTTCATCTACTGAAGAAGCAGAAAGAAACAAAAGAAACCTTACTTGATGCTGCTTATGTTAGCATTAGCTTCTGCTTTAAACATTACGCTCCAACATGTATTTGTGTGTTATGAAACTCATCTCTACTTACTTGTAGGGGCATTTTAGAGTTATTTCAAAATTAGCGTCAAATTCACTAATGACATGTCATTGAGTTATGTCATTGATTAACTGTTCTTCTTGTTCATCTTCACCTGGCTTGTGTGGCTGGGCACTAGCACATGTCGATAGCTGCAGTGCATTTCTGCTGGTGGTGCCTTTGGGTCTGCAGATGGAAGAGATCAGAATTTCCTCCTGGGTGAGATGGCAAAGCCTCTGCTGAAGCTTCCCCCACCAAATGCTTAATTTTACTATAAAATATATTACTTTTAACTATAAAGATTCTGCAGTTGTGGTGCCTATCTGGAAGCATTTCATTCTTTGTTACCTCTGGAATTGTGATCCAATTAATGCTTCACCCCAGCTCTCAGTCATATGCAACTCTTGTTGTCTTTCATGAGAGTTTGTCTAATTAAAAGATGAGTTGGGAATGCAGAAGCGATAAATACCAGAAGCATGTAAAAAGTGACAAACTGATAGATTTGTGCTTTGTGTCAGAAGGTCATCCCTATAACACACTTTCCTGATTGTGATGGGAGACTTTATTTCCATGGAGTGGTACGCAGTCCCCCCTTCAGTGCAGTGGTGCCTTTTATAGACTGCAATTCCTCATGGCTGAAGCACAGTGCAAAACATTTAATGTTGTCTCATGGCAAGTAGATGGGAGTGCTGCCACTTTAAAATGGTTTTGGTTTTATACTGTTTTGTTTTATTTTAACTGCAGCAGGACTTCTGGCTGGTGACCTCCCACCACCAAAAAGGTAGGGAGAGGTTGGCGGGGTGTGTGGGACATAGCAGGAGTCCAGCCTGGAGCTCAGGAGGGGTTTAGCTGCCAGCCCTCCCCTTCCCTCTTTTGGGGCACACAGAAGCACAGCTGGAAGGAGGTACCAGGGTTTGCAGTGCTTGCTGCTTGTACACTCTCTCAGGACCATGTTGGCCATGAAGCAGAGTGGAGGCTTGGTGCAGATCCATCCCTATGGCATGTTAAGGCTCTGTTAGATCAGCTATTCACCAGCATCTCCTCAGCCAGTTTTTTGGGTTTAGTTGGTTAGATTATTTTTTAATACGGCAACACTGTAGAAGAGCATTTTCTTTACTCAGTGAGTTTTAAGGTGAGCTTGCAAGGTTCAAATAAGTCCATTTTAAGTGCAAAAAAGAATTAGAAAATTACAAGATATGTAACTTGATATTAAGGTGGAATCTAAACCAGAACATTTGCAGTTGAATTGTAGAGCGTTCAAAGGTCTTTCTAGTTTTCAGAGTTGTCTCCAAGAAACAGCAAATTTGAGATTATAAAATTGAAACAGTCTACATCTTGACCCCATAACTATATTAAATGGGAATACATGAAAATTGCATACTATAAAACTGTACACAAGGATGGCATCTTTTTTGAGTTCTATTTAAATGGCTGCAGACTGTAAACATCTCAGGGTCTATATAGATATCCAAAATACAGGTGATTTTCTGAATGTCTATGGAGATAAAAGCTCTGATCTGTCCTTTCAGAGCTGTCTGTTGGATCCTAGTGGGTGCTGAGTGCCCAAAGCACTAACCATGTCCCTGGTGAGCCTCCAGAGGGGATGACCCTGTAGCCCCTTCCTCTTTGTTCCTCAGCTCTGCAGGGTGGCTGGTGCCAACAGCTCCAGTTATTTGAACTGCAGTGCACCCAGTCGCTTCAAAGGAATTTTTGTGAAACCGGAGTATCCCATATTATCAAGAGTTAATTATAACTAATATATGCTTTGTGATTAAATAACACACAGCTGGAAAAATTAATCACATCTTGCATTAAGCAATGCTTTAGACTTTTAAAGCTGCAATAGGTGCAGAACTTAACATTTAAAGTTCCCTTGAAATGCCAGGGAATGAATATAAATAACTCAGTGCTGTATAGTGTCTTGATGTGGTGATGCCAGCCAATAGAGGTGCAGGATTCGATCCTCCTATTTTATCATAGGCTAGTGAATATTTTATCTTGTGCCATGTTCCTTTTGCATTTAATGTTAGTCCAAGCCCACCATACTCTTTGCCAAGCAAAAGTTTAAATTCATTAATTTATCAAAGGTCTGATGATGTCTGTTTGCCCCACTGCCAGGGCACAAGAGAGGAGAGGTGCTCTTTTCTCTCTGCGCCCTTTTCTTCTTTCCTCATCTTGTACTGTATTTTAGAATTCAAGCTTTTATTTTACAGGAACTATGTCCCATTAGAAAGAAAAATATCAAAATATAGTGCCATTTTGTTTGCTTTGCTGAAGGCACAGACCTGGAGAATCAGTGCTGTGCATAAGCTGCCTGACCCTGCAGTTTCTCTTACCAGGGGCTCATTTGTATGCAGAGGGGATTAGTCAGAATTTACTGTAGCTTCGCCCTGGGGAGCTGTGAACTCCCTAGGAATACGCTCTGACGAAAGCGTGCAGTTGGTAAGATTAGAACAAACCCTTCTGCTACAGAAAGTGCCTTGGTCACTCACTAGGCCTCCAACATTGAAATCATTTTCATTTATAACCTTTTTGATCATTCAACCTCAAAGAAGCCTTGGCTCTTATGACAGCTTGCACCAAAATTACCCAATTTATGGGGGGGGGGGCAGTGAGGAGAGGAGTGAGGGAGACTCTGGAAACAGTCAGATGTGAGAGACGGGGCACTTGATCTGTGCTCATGGCTTTTTCTTCCCTTCTCTTACCAATATTTTTACAGCTGTTGACATATATTGAGTTACATGTGGCTGTGCTATATCCCCGCGGTATAGTTTCAAAGATCTGTTCACCATAAAGTGTGCTGTTCTCAAGTAAATGACTCTGACTTCAAGAAAGCACAGTAGTTTAAATGTTACTATAAATACAGGAGCTAAGACATTTTAATTACAATTTTTGAGTTACACGGCGCTCTGTACGTATACTAGGCGTTTACGAAAGAGTGGGGATGTGCTCAGGTTACTATGCCCTCTTGTGGCTAAGGCAGTAACTGCAGGCACATCATTTTGCTGTTCCCCTTTATTTCCGTGTATTTGCGCAGTGTTTATTGACAGTGAACATCTTGGGTTTGGGAGTTCAGCTGTGGAAGCTAAGAAGAGAGAAAAAGAGGCAATTGGGCAAAAATATATTTGAACTCAGATTCAATAGATTTTTTTTTTTTGCCTGTTTTTTTGTTCCTTTGGGATATCCTAGGAATGATACCTTTGTAGGAATATAACTTTAGCTAGGAAATATCTGCACATCTATTGTCCTTTTAGTGCCCTTCCAACTCACATCTGGTAACTAGGGCAGATTGAGAATTCAGTACTAACAGATCTGTCAAATTTTTGAGAAAATCCCAGGGTATGTGTTCATTGCTGATTAATTTTTTCATCAGTGTAGCAGTGTTGGCTTTAGTGAGGTTATTCCTAATTTGCTCTGGTGAAAGGAGGGAAAAAATCATTCTTGACGTGGGTGCTGCTGTCTTGGGAATAAATATATACAGGGTGTGAGGGAAGCACAGATGAGCAGCAGTATGAGCCACGAGGTTAACTTTTAGCTCTCAGTGGGTTGATAGTGTTATTTTGTTTTCCTTTTTTAAGCTTCAAAACAGCACATATCTAAAAAGCTTTTACAGGATTTTGTCTGGTAGAGTCAGTACCAGTTATCCACAGTAAAGATTTCCATCCTGGATATGAAGGTCTGATTCTTCGCATTTGGGCTGATACATACAGTAGAATAGTGACTGTAAGCTTAAATGATTTTGCAGTGTGGTAATGTGGCCCTTCCCAGAGCTCTGCAATTGAGATCTAACAAATCAAGTATCAATAGGGCTCCCTAAACAAATTTGTCTTCCTGCAGTACCTGTGACAGAGCTATTGTAATGGAGATTTCAGCTATCTCGACTGTGACACCTGCAGTAAAAGCAGCTCCTCTCAGTGTCTTCAGGGTCTGAACCAAGGTGCACTGAAATTGGTGGAAAAATCCTTTGATAAATTGAAACCAATTTTGGATCAAGCCTTTGCTGCGGGTTTGGATGCCCATCATTGCTGGTGGCGTGTTTTTGATCAAGCATCTACTAATCTACATAAATAAATAAATAAATAATATGTGTAATAAATAACACATGCATAGAAAACTGCTTTTTGTGGTTGCTCTGAATGACTGCCATGGTTTCCAGCAGCATTTTTTATGTTCTCATCAAGAAATGCTGCCGAAGGCGGAGAAGTCTGGGCACTGTGGAAGCCCTCAGTGCCATTGCGAGCAGATCCTCCTTGGCCAGTAAGCAGTGCCCCTGTGTCACTCAGCCAGGAAATGCTATGTACTTCATTTAAAAATACTTATGAAGTCTACTTAGTAGGAACTGAAAACCCAGGACCACCATCAGAGCATCAGAGCATCCTCTGGCCTTTCCCTCCAAAATCATAACAGATATTTTATAAGCTATTTTTGAGTGGCAGTGGGAAAGCATGCAGGCCGTAGAGGTTGTAGAGAGGTACTGAGAGCATTTGACCAACTCTTAATGTCTTTTAGGGAATTAGATTCAAATCATTGTGTGCTTCCTTTACTTATAACTTCACCTCTTAATCAAACCCAGCTTTTCTGTTGAGCAAATTGTATAGGAGAGTGAGGTCCAGAGAAAGGTTGCTTTCTCCCTCTGAATACTGCTACAGATTCTTACTGGAGAGAGCAAGAGTTCATCTTGAGCATCTTGCAGGTTGTTTCTTCTTTCAAACGCATCTTTCAAAGTCAGAGTGTAGGCAAGTGATCTGAATGATGAGAACAAGCTGTAAGGCCTGTACTGGTGTGCCTGGTCCCTGGGCAACATTTCAGATGGCAAAGGCTGTCTATTTGCATTTGCCTTATGGACATTTCTGTATGTGATACCTTCCATTATCCATGCTACTTAAACAGGCTTCTTCCTGACAGTGGGATTAGGATGCTTTGATAGCACTGTATTTATGTGTAGTTAGCCACATACAAATGAAGTGTTTAATTAATTAAATTTGTGGATATTTTAGATTATGTAAATCAAACCCAAGCAATAAAAAGTCCTGTTGCTGGAGGCAGCTAGAGGGCCAGCTACCTTGCAAGCAGATATCTGACTGTGAATTCATCAAAAGATCGCATGTATGATTCTTAGCATTTCTTTTCATTATCACATTTATCAGGGAGTACAGATGAGCTGGTTTTCCCCTACGTCCTGTTGGATAGTTGCTTCTGAGGGAGGAGTCTGGGCCAAGCAGTGTCGGGGATGTGGCATCTTCCCTGCCCATGTAACTGCCAAGGATACACTGGCTTGGGCAGGCTGGGGGTACCCCCGTGGCTCTGGCAGAGAAGGGCAGGGGTATCTCAGGTGCTCATGGGCAGCCAGGCAAGACAGGCTCTCTTCTGCAGCCTGAAGAGCTGGGGCACATTCACCTCTTTCTCTGTTTTTCAATTGACTTGTATTTGTCCAGTCTGCTTAAGATAAAATTTAAGATTCTTATTCAAAGGTGCTGGCTGACATGTTTCCTTTATGAATTCTTGTGGATTACTATTGATTTTTGACTGTGGTTTTCAAAATCCTACTTCTAGGACTCTAGAGATTTCCCTGCTGCAATAATAATGTATTGTCATTCTTAATATCTCAGATCCTTGACACAATATTCATAATAAATCCACAAAAAAGTTACATTAGAGTAACACTGAGAGTCTGACTGGAACCCACCAAGCAGGGGAAATCAAAGGTGAGGCTGAAAATTAGGGCTGACACTGTGAAACGTATCCCATTGTACTTAAGTACTGGAGTTCATCGGTTATTGCAAGATCGTTTGCGTTTGAGAGATGGATTCCTCTGTACAGAAGGAATGAGTTATGATGTGTTGTAAATCGTCAGGATTAACTACTGGAGTTGAAAGTGCCCATTTTTGTGGAGAGCTACATAAACCAGCATGATGGAAGTCACTTTAACATATTTTATGAACTTTTGTTCTCTTTCACACACAGTGCTATTAAAAATGAATTCTGCATTTTTGCTGCTTGCATAGTAATAATTCTGGATCAAATTGTTCAAATAAGAGGAGAATGAAGATGTCAGTGCGAGCTTGTAGGCATTTTTCCTTTAACTATATTGCCCCAAAACCATTATATAGACATGTTCTGTCCTTTGTATGAGTGTGATAGATACATTGATTTATTCACTTGTATGATGTAAATATGTGGTCTGAATGCTTGTAGCAGCACTGAAGTGTTGGAAGGTCTTCCTTTTGACTGTGTCTTTTGACCTTTCTCAAACCATCTCTTTAGGAGTTAATTTTTTCTAGTCAAACTTTTTCTTGCTGAGTTTGAGAACTCACTTGAGTTGTTCATTGGTTTCTCAGTGTGGAATATGAACCATACGGAATATGAAACCCTATGGAGCATCACAGATGGGGGCAGAGAAATAAAAGGGAGATTTCCCTTGTCTGAGGAGAGACTGGGAGTGCCTTACACAATGGTGGACATCTCTGGGGGAGGTGGGCTGCTCCTTTGCACAAGGTGTGCATGCTTGTCTGCTGCTGCCACCCATGTTAGCAGCAGGAGGGGAGTAGAAGTGTTCTGACAAAACTGGACAAATCAATTAAATGTGCAGGTTTAAATTTCAGAGCAAGATGTTTCAATCATGTTTTTATTAGTGGTTTTAGAAATAGCTGCTTATCCCCCTTCTTATCTGCTTCTCTCTTCAGTTACAAATTGTCAGATTAGAGTCCATCCCTCCTAGTTCATTGAGGGAATGTGAAAGGGTTTCTTTATAAATGAAGGTTATGGGTCCTTTACATATATCTAGGATCTGGGGTTTGTGCTGTTTTTAGCAGCGAGCAGATAGGGGCAGAAAGTAGATGCATGGATTCCTGTCAGAGAGGTGCGTTCAAAACTTGGTGAACTAAAGCACCTGAGGAGCTCCATACATATCATGTGTATGCAAAGTTTGTGCAGCATGACATGTTAGTCACCAATCTCAATGTTCACCAAAGGGTACGTGAACATGAATTGTTTTGATGTAGTTGCTTACCAGCTTCAGTTGTTATCTGCCTCTGAAAACACCAATGGACTAAACTGAGGTCTGGTGTAAATCAGTGGAACTCCATCAAACACCAGTGCTGTATTGAGGTGCACAAAATGTCCCACTAAATGTGTGTATTCAACAGGGTTTGTAGCATTCCCACTCTGGTATTGGAAAGCCCAGCATTATCCCAGCTGCTTTTGAAGATGTGGCAGTTTCTATGTGAAATTATTTTTTAAAAGGCCAGATGAAGTTACAGGTTAGCCTGGAAAGCTTATTTTCCTCTGGACAGATGATGAATGCCTTTCCATGATCACACCATTGGCTCTTTGCATTGATTAACACAATTCAAAGGGTAAATACTGGTAACTTACTGACTAAGCACACAACTGTTGGTTCTTTAACCTCCTGCAAATCATAGTTTTTATCATATCCACCAACATCCCCAAAGTGAGGTGTAAATGTTTGGAAAAGATATGCAGTTACTGCTTGCTTGTGTACCATCAGGGTGAGGTTTTCTCTTGAAGACACCAAGAACTAGTCAACATTAAACATCATTGGGTCACAAAACTTTTAAATAGACAAAATGATTAAAGGATGCTTTAGAATCGTACGTGCCCTGACACTATCACAGCTGATCAGTTTAATGTAAATTCAGTATTTCCAAGAAAAAATATTGCGTTTGTTCCTTTGAAATTGTGCATGCCTAAGTTAATCTTTCAGGTGAGTTATAAATCCCTGTAAATGTGATTAGTATTGGAATGAATTATAGTTACCAAAATTGGAATGAAGATAAATCACATTTCCTTGGTGAAAATCTGATAATAGCTGTCAGATCCATACTGCACTGCTCAGATGTAGACCCCCTGTTCTGTGACCAGGATGCACTCTGAGGAGCTCATGCTGCCTACCCATGAGATCAGGGCCTACAAGGCTCTATACTGGGCACTTTCGGTATTTTAGAAGTTTTGTTGAAACAATGACACTTGAACTGGTTCAAGCAGATGTGTGCCTAAAACAAGGAAACAAAAGAACTGGCTTGCTTAATTTTGGGACAAGCAGATTTTTGTGGTGCGAGTGATGACAATCCTGAGTCTATTTAAGCATCACAAGGCCAGCTGCTGCTTCCTTAACCTGTCTCAGAACAAGTCTTTTTGGGGCAATAGGGGTGGATTGGCAGTACAAAGGCACTGTGTAACACTGCAGGCGCGGCTCCGGCGAGGTGTGCTGACCTCCCTGACCTGGTTCCCTTCGCAGGAATTAACTTCCTTGTTTTATAGAGTTAGACCTTTAAAAAAAAAAATATTTAAAAATCCTTTGAGGCCCTCCCCATCTTCATCCAGGGGGGTGCTGGGAAGCCCTCGGTAGCAAGGATCTTGGAGGACTGGTAGTATTAAACTGCTGTCAAATTACCAAAGGGTAATGATGTTCAGGATGTGCAGTTTCAGCCACTATCTCTTCAGTGTGTGGATGAATGTCAAAGGGAATATTTTGTGATGGTTCCCTGTGACCCAGATTCCACAGATGTCTCTTATAAAATAATCTTTGAGCGAACACTACTTGCACGTCCTAAGGACACCTCATCCCCGTGAACCCAAAGGCTGGAGTGAAGCTGCTGTGCACTGCGAGATCTGTGGCTTTCTATCTGAGAATTTTGGTCTTTTTTGATAGTTCAGCCTTTGTGCCCTGCAGATCCATTTTCAATTGTCTGAAGCAGGAATAAATCTATTACAATGACCACCACTTTTATTTATTTTTTTTAAATAATACAAGATAGGCCTGTGAAGAGGTGTTAAAAAGTAAAAATGAAAAGCAGAAGTTGTAAGGAAAACCTGTTCATTGGACAAACCTGCAATGCAGTAAATAATAACCCCAGAGGTGAAAGACAGCCTGTTCTTTAAAAAAAAGGCAGTGGAACAGACTTCTTTTTTTTCTTTCTTTTTTTTTTTTTTTCTGTGGGTCTAGGGGAGAAAAAGTCCTTTTTTTCTTTAGTAACTTTTCTGATTTTAAATATATGCTTGTCTGGTCATAAGGAGCAAGGTCACTCCTACTGCTCAGGGCCTAGGCTTTGTGCTGGCATTGGCGGGAGCTTCTCTCCTCTCTCCTTTTCCTCCCTCCCTCTATCTCTCCTTTTCTTTTTCTCCTGAGGTGCAGATGGCCACATTTGCAGGTTAACTGGAACAGCTGGAGGCACATTATTAGCTTCCTGCTGCTAACTCATATTTGCTTAGATTTTTTTTTTTTTAACAGCAACATAATTTACAAGTAGTAGGCCAGTGACAAAGCTGGCATGTTCTAAATCCGCATCTGATTTATATAATGCTGTTGCTTATCAGTGAATGAAGTCATAATCATTGCTTTGTACCATTAAATAGCATAAATATATAAACTGTTATACAAATTGCAGCAAATGCTTCCTCTAGGGAGCTCTAGACAAAATTTTAATGTAGTGCATTTGTCTGTGGTGGCAGTTTCTATGGTATATAATAATGTTGACAAATTTTACTGTAGCGAGTGACATTTTATAGCATTAATCCTGGTGGTAAAAATCTGATTAATACTGCAGCTGTACTGGTGGGTGCAAGAAGGAGAGCTTTTGACACCTAGTGAATTGATTTTAACAGTGTTTTAAGGCTCCAAAGCATGAGGATGGTGCAGAGACGGCAGATCCTTCACTGAACAGGGACTAGGGCAGGTGCTGGACAGTGAGGCACCAGGGAGCTTGACTTGATGATAGTGATAATTAATTCTTGTAAAAATCTTCATTGATTAATACATCCTTTGCTTTGAAAAGCAAAAGGAAACCAAATGGTGTAAGGAAGACGCTTAAAATCCTCACCAGTTATTTAAACTCTGCACATGTGAGTGAAGACCCTGTAATAATTAAGAGATGCAGCACCTGGGCTCAAATCAGATGTCAGACATGCAGGTGCACGTGCCTATGCCGGCTGAAGCTCCCTGCTGCTGGGGTGTGCTGCCCCATGGCCAGGGGATGAGCGAGCACCCAAGTGCAGCCCCGCAAGTGCTAAATGGAAACACACCAGCGAAGTAAACGAACTTGTGACAGGAGACTGCAATGAGAAGTTCTTCCTCTGACTTCACTTGCATGTAGGAGGAATAGGGTGATACTGGTGGGGTTTAGCATCTGCTAAATAACAGCAAAAATGACGTTTTTGTGAGCCTTTTAAAATTGCTTTTTGCATCACTTTGTGATCCCGGTCCATTTGTGACACAAGTCCCAGTGTCTGGGCTGGGGTTTGCCTATGGTCACTGGGCAGGCAGTGGGGTGACACAGCGCTGCTGACGCTGACAATGCTGGGCCTGGCAATGTCCCCACCAGGAGACCCTGGGATGGTCACTGCTTGTGCCGGAGGTGCCTGGCTGTGGTCATGGACAAAAGCAGCTGGCTCATTCCCCTCCTCAGGGAGACAGGCCAAGCGTGGAGGAAGGGGCAGCCTCAGAGCGAGCCTGGGCTGTACTCCGTGTGGCCTGCCCCTGCCTGCAGTTTGAGGAGTGGTTTGTTTTGCTGTTATTCCTAGAAATAAGGAGTGCTCAATGCGGCTGTCCAGGGACAGTGGGCACAGTCCTGCTCCTGGGCAGGGTGCATGCACAGGCTGTATCAGCTTGTGCACTGCTGTAGAAGGATGGTGCAGGCAGGAGAGGGGATGGGTTTGCTCTAGGGCAGAGCAGCGAGCAGGGGCCAGCTCCAAGCCAGCGCCGGCAGAGTTGCTTCCCTGGGAGAGCTGCTGCCCTCCCACCCACAGCTCTCCTGGCCTGTGGCGGGTTTCACAAAGTGCGAGTGTTCTCTGCCTTGACCAAAGCAAGTATCCTGCTGCCCAGGGTACTGCTCTAGCCAAAGGCAGGAGGAAGAGATGAGGCAGGCCAAGAGAAAAGTTTTGTGCTGTTTGTGCACAAGTTGTGTTTCTGCAACAGGAATGGTATCTCAGGTGCTCAGTTGCCTGTGTATTATTTATTCATGTGATTTCATTGTTAAAAGTGATGAGGTGCTTCAGCTGCCACATGATCCTGATGGCTGCCAAACACGGGTGATTCCCTTCCATCTACATCAGAAGCAGCTCGGGAAATAATTGAATGCATGAAACGAAATCACCCTTCGGTGCATCACTTTCTGGTAGAGGCGCTTTTGGCAGAACTATTTGGTATAAAATCTTGGTGCAGGAGACATTTTTTATCCTTTGTGATTTGTCTTAAATAACTTATAACAAATAACTACGTCTCACCTGGTCATAAAACATAGTGACACACAAGTGGACACTTGTATTTCATTAATACAGTGATGACTTGCTCACGTGTACTTACTACTTGTTGTTCTTACTGAATTTCCAAACTGGGCTCAGAAATGTAATGTATTTACAGAAAAAGAATGCCAGAAATGTACCTGCTTCACAATTAATTTGTTAAGGAGCCAATTTCTCCAAAGAAGCTTTCAAAAATAAATGGATAACTCAAAGAAGGACTCAAGAAGGCACTGTACCTGGGACATGCTTGTAAAAATGAAGAGCAATGCGCTTTTTGCACATGGTCATTTAACTGATGTGACCCTTCCCCACCTGAAAGTGTATTTTTCTGTTTTCTTCATGATGTGATTTCTTCCCTTTCCAAATTTTCAAATTCATGCTTCTGTTTCAGTAATATGAAAGATGGAGCTACACTGTTAAAATTGCAGCCCATAGCTGTAGGAAAATCCCAATGACTTTGGGCTGAACAGCATTGAGATGTCTGACACACACCATGGCATCTTGGCTATGTTTTCCTTGTGGAACCTTGGTAATGTCCTGTATGGGCTTTCCTTCACTTGTTTGTTTCCTGTGTTGTTTGCATTTCACATGTCCACAATAACTTTCGTTCTCTCAGAGAAATCACATTTTTTTCCTGCCACCCTTTTAGACACAAAGTTTGTTAAGTGGTTAAGGATTAGTCTTCTGTTCTTTCTGGGGCCTGAAGTGCTGATGATGAAACAGTGCATAAGGAATCCTTCCCCATGTGACATGTGAATCCTAAGCTGTAAGATATATATGTTTGTAATGATTAATTGGCTCAGCTCAATACATGCCTGAATCATGTTTAATACTGGCAGGGCTGTGTGAATTCAGGCAGCCTTTGTTGATGTATTCTGCAATACTGCAGTGATTCATGACATCCTGCGGAGACCACCAGGCCAGCCCCAGCACTAACCAGGTTACAAAAACTGCCTCAAAACCTTACAAGAGGCTGCTGCGGTCTCCCACCACGGGAGCTGGGTGAGCATCTGCAAGCTTGCACCATCACTCCTGAGTTCTTAGCCTCACCCTCTGGCAACAGATGTGGATTGTGGGGCTATGGGTAGGCCTGGCTGTGTTTGCTCACTCCAGCATTTTAATGCAGTTACAAAGCTGATGTGTGGCTGGCCAGTTCAGCTGTAGCAGCATTTGGTCTGTCTTTAAAGGATGGTGAAGTTGCATTTGATACCTGTGTGTGAAGCAACAAGGCCATCTAGAATAAAAGCCTACTTTACATTTACTTCTGCGAAGCCCCTCCACATTTGTGTGTCTACCGCAAGCACTTATGCTTGAATGAGATATGAGATTTTTCAGCTACTGTAAATGGATCATCTTTACAGACCACAATAAAATGTTTATATAATGCTTAACTATACATTAAGTAAAAACTTGCATTAGACTATCCCCTATTCTTTCTATCTGGTAAATAAGAGCATAAAGGCGAGTATCCCCACCACTCCCATTACTGCTCATAGCACTTAGTTACATCAGAAGAATGAGGCATTGTTCTGCCAACTTTTGTTTCCCTCCATTTGTGCTACTTACAGTGTATGAATCCAGCATGCTGAAGCAATTACTTCTAAAATGCAGCTATCATGGCACACACAGGTACCACAGCACAGCCACTGCCAGGAGTCGATGGCTAGCACCAGTCTCCTGTGCTCATGACAAAGCTCATTATTGCTTTGAGCTGGGTTATGACTAACAACATTTGGAAGGTGTAGGTGTTATGTTGCCTGCTGAAGCATGACTTGTATTGCATTAGAGCATCATGGGTTTTTTAAACAGGCCAAAAGGGGTTTTCAGCTATGGTCAGTTATTGGGCGTTGCACTGAGAGTGTACAGGGTGTTTGGGTGGCAACAGGGGCCTGCATTGTATTGACGCCTTGCCCACGCCTTTGAAGACCAACTGAAGCAGCTGATGTGTTTTGCAGTTCACACAGCTGTTTGAAACCATTGCAGTTTATAAATGCATTGCAGAATCTCTTTTCTATGCTTTTACTCTGCTGACTTGTGGATTGCTTAAGGAGGAGTGCATGTCTTCTCTTTCTGTAAAAACTGGGCGCTCAGACTGTAGCTACACTGCTGTGTAAGTTCACACAGCTGGATGTGCTCCTTTCACCACCTCTTCAGGCAGCATGAGGGCAGGAGGCAACTCCAGCTACTGCAGTTCAGCTCCAGACCAGGGCAACTTTTTACAGGAAGTGTGGGAGCAAGCAACGAAGGTTCAAAACTGCCTCTGCTCTTATGAGAAATCAATATTTAGCCATAAAACCAGGAAGGCATGATTGGGAATCACAGCCTGAACTAGAGAGTTTCAGTATTGTCATAGAAGATAAAACAAGAGGAAGACATTTTTGAATTTACTGTTTGTGTATTGAGGCCTTTTATTATTCATCAGTAAGTAAATATAAGCTAAGGGAGTGATTTGTTTCTAACAAGCTTATAAAATACTAGAATCATTTGTGAGTTTATTGGAGTGCTGATTATAAACATTCCCTCATGCACACTCCTTTGTGTCAAATTAACATTCAGAATACAAATACTGTATCTTTAAATATTTCTGTACTCTCTTCCCAAGTATTTGAGATCTTTGATGGGAGACGATTGACAGTGTTACATGAAAAGTAGCTGAGTGGTCTGTCACCATCTTGGACATATTTTTCATTTCTTTGGGATTTGTTTTGTTCACGCTGCTGCTTTGAATTGGCTGCGCCATGCTCTAGTATTTCAGGTTTTGATGCAATGCATAATTGATGCTCATCTAGCTGCATAGATTCAACTGCTATGCATGCTGCAGAGCCTCGCACAGCTTCCTGGGATGTGCCCCATGATCTGATGGTGCTGTTGTGTGGTTGGAGGAGCGGCTGTTTGTGCTGGGCCTGGTGGCTTTCGTGTATCACCCCGCAGCCTGCCAGAGTGGCTCAGGCACATGGGTGGCAGTGAGGGCATTCCTGTCTCCCAAAGCTCTCCCCTGAGGAGTTTGACTTTGTGGCCTCAGGTGTGATTAGAAAGGGAGCCCCATTCTTGCACTTTCTCTTGTGCACTTTTCTGTTGGTAATCATAAGGAATAGAAATGCAAAGAATAGGCAAGATTTGCTGCATGTTCCTTAGACCCCTGGTTTAGACCTGTCCCTTGTAGGCAGTTTTCCCAAAGGATATGCTGTGTGTGGAAGGCATCTCAAGGCCAGGGCTCTCAGGATGCTGCTGATTGGTACTGGAGAGCTTTAGGGAACAGACCTTGGTTTTGCTCCTTGCTGCCACCAGAGCCATTTCAGCCCATCCATGTCAGTCCAGCAGATGTATTTATAGTTTAATCAGACTGACCATTTGTTTTATGATTTTGTTTTTCTCTCCCTTCCTACTAAAACATCCTTGCCTTTCCTGTCACTGTGTAACTTTTTTTCACTAAGCAGAGGAAAATCCTGCAAGGGTGGGTCTTAGGCTAACATTATTACAGTGTCTGCCATGTAAAAAGTCAATTTTTGCCTACAGGCAAAGTATTGTTATCAGAGTTCATACCTATTTTGCATATATAGGATTGTATCTTCCCTGCCTCTCTGGGGTGACAGGAGCAAATGCTGACTTCTTAATGCTGATTGTTCAATCTGAGCTTAAAATAAGAGCTCACAAGAAAAATGAAGAACAAAATGGTGGGTAACAGATCTCTGACAGACCTTTATTGTTTCCTTCTTTTTGGTTGGGACAGGGACTCCATGACAGTTTGATTTAGGATCTAATTTCATTTGAGGGAGCAGCTGAAAAACAGTTTGATTTTCCCTCTCATTGTTCATTCTTCCTCAGTAACTTTTGCAGGGCTGTGGAATATGGTCCTTCTCATCTGTGCTTATTAGGTAGATACCCCTAGATCTATTCCAAGTTCAATGAATGCACATGAGGCCATCCTCTATAGCAATCCCACTGTACCTTTGGACTATTCCAAGTCATGCTGGCCACTTCTGTGGGGCTCCAGTCCATTACTGTGCCCACCCCTCGAAGGCACCATCCTGCTTGGACATGCCTACCCTCTGTGGCTGGGAACTTGTTGATGCTTCTTGGTGGGCAGGGGCTTGGGTTTGTATTTAAAAAATGGAACCTCAGGGAATGAGAGGAGTTGCAAAGAGCCCAGGAAACCTCTACAGTGCCATGGGGCTGAGACCTGGGCAAGTTCAAGCAAAATCAGCTGTGTAGGAGTCCCAGTGTTCACAAGCCACAAGATCTTCCTAGGTGGTGTTGCGTTTTTATATGGTAGCATGTTCACACTTTCCTATGTCTGGGAGAGGGCTTCTTCAGCGCCATGGTAGGATTGATGTTTCCAGATCCCTGTATTGAAGCAAAAATACAGACTTCTATCTTACTCTAAGTATTCTGTGATAGTCCACATACGTTCTTTGGAGTCTGTCTGCAGTATAAGTATTTGTACATGGCTTTTCTTAATGGGTTAAAAAGCTAACAACATATAAAATGAAGAAAATGTGTTTCTAAAAAATGAATAAGAGCAAGCTGGTCATCATGTGCACTCACAGTGTATCTGCCAACAGCCATATGCATGACTGAGCTACTCATGTAATAAAACAGAATGGGATTTGTTTACAAAGGCAAAAGCCTTTGTGGTTAGGAGCCTGGAACAAGGTTTCTGCCCACACTGCCAATCAGTGATGCCTGCAGGCTGCCCTGGATGTGTGCACTGGCCATTTGCAGAGAGCTCAGGGCACCTGTATCATTGCCGCCTTTCCAGCTCCAGATCATATCATGGAATCACAGAATTGTTTAGATTGGAAAAGGGCTTTAAGGTCATTAAGTCCAACGCTAACCCAGTACTGGCTAGTCTACCACTAAACCATGTCCTGTATGTGAAACGGCCTGGCTCATGTGCAGAACGAAGAACAAATGTAAAGGTGGTTTTGGGTTTTATGTATTGTAATCAATGTTTGTATGTTAGTTAAGTGCTACCAAGATTAGCTTCACAGTCTGTGCTATGTAGTCATTGCTGGCAGCAACATCTTGTCCAAAAGGTTGCTGGGTTGCAGCTTTTCTTCTTATTTGGAAGAAAGTTGCTACAGGGTGTGATTTTCACCTGGTCTGTGAAGTGCTACTTGAGCAAATTCCATCAGCATCAATGGGAGATGCTCTATACATTCACTTGTGCATATTCCTACAGTACAAGAATACATGTCTGCATAATGCAGAGATACTTAAGATATTTTCTTGTTTTCAGGCAGATTCTTCTTTTTGACTGCCTTTAGGAATATCGTGCCTTACTGCACCTTAGGGTTCCCAACTTAAAATACGTCTGCTAGGGCATATTTGGGCATATTTACACTTAAAGAGCTTTGAGAAATATTCATGCCATGCAGAATCAGTCACCTATCATAGCCAGCCAGACCTTGTTTAGTCACCCATGGTTCCCTCTATGAGCAATGGCATCTCATTTCATCAGTTTTGATAACTGGTTTGTGTCCCTCAGCTCCTACCCTAGTCCACGGGGAGAGGGAGCAAGGGAGGTACCTTGGGGTGGGGCTTAGGGCAGGAGCCTCTCTGGGGCAGGGATGAATGTGATGTGTGTTCTGCCTTTGTATGAACAAGTAAGCCCTGGTGTAGTTGTGCTAAGTGACCATGTCAAGATAGCTGGGTAACTGTCATTATTTATTTTTTTTTCCAGTAAAACCTGTGAGATGTTTCCTGTGTTTTCCTTGTCTGCATGTGTTTTAAGAATTTTGGTCCATACACTGATAACACTGCCATAAGAGATTGCTTTTTAACCAGAGGCTTATTCCCCAACAGTTCTGTTTCTTAATACAAAACAAAGGTGAATTCATGTTTAAAAGAAATGCATTTGTTTAATCTGAGTAAGTGGGTTCAAACTGCCCCAATGTTGCAGCAGTGCAGCAGCTGGCCCATCTCCGAGCCATTTGGGTATCTGCAACAGAAATAATTGGTTTTCACTTGCACTTGCAACTTTATGCCCACTGCATCATTTCCCAGATATCTATATTAATATAAGCTTTAATATGACCATAGCTGATACTGCTGTAAAGTTTACATTTCTGGATATGTATTTAAATGTTTATGCAGAATTAGAGGTATCAGAATAAGGCCTCTCACACCAGTTCAGCTGTAGTCACTCAGGAGGCAGTGCACCAATGTAGCAATATCTGAATTTTTCCTTGATAATGCAAATAAACCCTATTCCCTCCCTTCCCCCCAAAAATAAAGTTTCGCATTTATCATACTTTGACACCTTAAGTACCTTCAGTGTTTCTCAGTTAAATGGTATATTTAGAAGAGTTTTAATTTTTTATGCATTTTGGCTTTATCTCTCCTTTCACTGTTCTTCCTTCATGCCGTTACGGAAGTGGTTTACAGCTTTCTCCTACTCTGTGCATCACCAAGTGTAGTTGATAACAACTGGCTTGTAGCCTGCCTGTCATGTTAATTATATACTATTAAAGGCCATTAATCTGATTATTATTTGCACGATACATTTATAGTCTATCATGTCAATGTGTACTTGGGAAACTGTAATGTGAAGATCAGTGATACACATCAGCAGGAGTTCGCATGTTTAAAAGACACTGTGTGCTATCCTGAAAGTCCTGGCTGGTGCAGGGGGGTGCAGGCAGGGCTGGATGGCACCCTGGCTTGGATCTCCACCCCAGGAACCTGCCTTTGGGCAGGCAAAAATGCGCTCAGCTTTTGGCTGTTAAGCAGTAGCTGCAGATGCAGGTGCACCCTGTGCACAGGTGTCCGCACAGGGCTGCTGGTAAGACGGAAGGCTTTGCCTTTGGCAGCTCTTGCTCAAGTTCTGGCCGCTCTGGGGTCTCCATGCGACCAGGATCAATGTATGCTGGGTCTGCAGGAGGTCTGGGTGGGATGTGGTGGGGAGGAGGCACCTTGTGGCTCTGGTGGGCCTGGTGCTGAGGCTGGGGAATGTGCCAGGCCTGTAAAACAAGTAAAAAGGGCTTTATACCCTTTTAAACTCCGTTTAAAGCTTTGCATGGTTTAAAAGCACTTGGCATATTCCAGTGGGATGTTTAATATGAGTTTAATGATGTTTTAATTTTAATTTTTAATTTCACAAGAAGAATAGATGCCAAGCAGATACTAGTAACTGCTGTTTGTCTGTATTGAGCTCTTCAATGTGATATTGTCAATAGGATCAGAGGTTGAATGTATTGCTGCTGTGCAGCAATGCAGGAAGCTGCTTCCAGGGAAGTGATGAGAGTGAAGAAAAGACCAGGAGTAATCAGGAATATTCAGGTTAAGCAACACAATGGTATGAGGAAGGCTAATGCAGGGAACAGGCTTGTGTGACCATGGATCTGCATTCAGAGCTGTGTTACTTCAGTTCGCCAGTTATCAACATTAAAAGTGAAATAATATAGCTGTGAACATATAAAAAAGTTTAAATACATGACTAGGGTTGAGCTGCATAGGAATGCCATGTTTTCATTAACCTCTACCTGTTCTTAGGGGTTCATTAGCTTTGTCCAGACTCATCCGTGTGTGTGTATGGACTTGCACACTCAAAAAGGCAGCATGTGTTTCTTTTCCTAAATGGGTTTTGCATTTCCATGGAAGCCACTGGAGTTATTTCTTAATGAACTATTGTGAAGGAGCAGCCAGACCTGCCAGACTTCTGTCCAGAATTTTTAATATAGGCTATTAAGAAAAGGGATCTTCAGAGAAAGGCTGATAAAGTGTAAAGTTACTGTGCTAAAATGTTGTGCATTTCCATAAATTATCTTCATGCAGTTTTCCAGATTAATATCTAAATCTAAAATAAAGCTCTGCAGGCATGGTTCCTCTGGGGCTCTGCAGTCAGCAGACAGATGATACACAACTCCATGAACTCCTTTGAACTTTCCAGATTTTATTTTTCTTCTAAACCAAAAATTGAGCTGACAAAGGGCCATCTTATGTGTCTGAGGTTCAGCCTTCCCCAGGAAGTGGGTTGGAGCATGCAGCCTGTGGCCAGGAGGGAGGCAGGGGCCCTCGAGCAGTGCAGGAACTGCTGTCACAGTTCATAGGAAACTCCTTGCAATCTCTCTGGGACCATGCTTCTTTTTGATGGTCATTTTAATATTGCAGTCTACTGACATGTACTGGAGGCAGTGAACTTGCAAGCTACCCTATAAATAATTTGGCATCTAATTCTGCATATTTTGAGCTTGAGGCCCCCTGAGATGATGAAAAGAGTTTAAAGCCCATTGTGTGGTTAGGCTAATTTAACCTGAAGGAGAATACCTTTCCATGACCACAGATGCCTGTGAGTAGTACATCACAAGAAGCCTTGGAGTTTGTTACCAGAAATCCATAGGCAGTTCCTCTTGTACCTATATTTGCCATTAGGTTCTGTGGCTTCTGCCTCCTAATGTCTTCCCTGATTTCCTAAATCCCATTCCCCCTGAGAGCTTCCTTAGCTGGAAGATAGTGACAGCCCCTTTGTCCTGTCAGACCTTTGTCCGGGCTGCCCATCCCTTGGAAAATTATGAAGGTCAGAACTAGTTTTAATGATTTTCAACCAAAAGCAAATGTAAGGAAACCCAAAAAAATACAAGCAAACACACGTTGGGAACTCTCTGTATTTTTGTTGTTTTTCCTTGCATAGTTTCTTGGAAAATCCAAGTCCCTGCGTTATCATTTTTCATTAAAGTGATGTTTCTAACCATAGTGGACAGCTCTCATATCCCTTGAAAACTTATAGTAAAATTGTCATAAGGATGAAGCAGGAATGCAAGATTTTATTAAACAATCTTCGGCTCATAAAAGACATCAGTGTTGTGCCATTCTAGATCATATAAATGTATTTCAAAGCTGAATCATATTTCAGCGGAGAGATAAAGCACGGAAGAATATGAGTAGCAGATACCGACATAAAATATTAAACCATCCAGGAATGGGTGTACATGTGTGTTTATCCACATGGGCAAGTCAGGGACTGTGAGCAAGGCAAGGGTCTGGCAATATATCAGTAGAGCTATGAGCACAGATATCCGTGGCAGTCTGTGTGTGTGTTGTGGTGGCAGGGGGGTTGGCATGGTTTCTTGCAGTGTGGAGCTGGGTGTTTCTGCACATCTGTGTGAAACACTGTGGGACCATGATGGGTATCTTTAGTCTGGCAGGGTCATCAAAGGGAGAGATGAGCTCTACCTGGATAAATAAGTATAAATAGTTTTCTTTCTGATATGTGACCAGATTATTTTACAGTTGATTTCCAGCCAAGGTCCCAAGTGGACCACAGATCAAAAAAAGATAAGGGTCAGTTACAAGGTTGAGCTTATTTGGCGTTGCCATAGTAACTGACCTCCAGCATCCCTGGGAGGACAGCACCCAGATCCCCAGGTGACATTTCTGCTGCCACACCATCAATCCACTGCCTTTCACTGCCTGGCTGCCTAATTGCTGGGGCGCCGTGCCACAGAGCAGCTCTGTGCTGCTGGTCCACGCTGTGGCAGAGTGTAGGGTCCCTAACCCTTCAGCTGCCCCACCAACTGGGGGGTTCAGCTGTGTCCTAAGGGATTAATTACAAAGCTGTAATGGAGCGATGTGGTCCAAGTGGTTTGTATAGCAAGCAGGTCAGGGGCTTAGGCAGAAATGGCGGTGAAGAAATACCATCTATACAGCAGATGTTGTCTTCATCCAGTGTGAGCATCTGCAAATTTGCCATCCCCATGAAGCAGTTGCATCATGTTCCCAGACCTTGGTTTTACCTCCACCATTGAATTGCTTTTAATGAAAACTAGTGATGAAGTGGTGCCAGCCAGGTGAGGGGTTGAAGTGGTTCTCTGCAGGCTTTGTTTTGGAGGGGGGTGTCCATCACTGTCATCCTACCCTGCTCCAAGCTTCTGATTCCTTCACAGCCACATGGAAAAAATTACTGCAGAAGCTCCTGCTCTTCTTATGTCATAAATTCCCTTTGCATACTTACTGGGAAATGAATTGCATAAACAGAATAGTTCCATACCATTTTTATTGTATTTCCCTGTGTTCATTCCAATTTCTATTTATTTCTATTATAATTAGAGCACACAGCCCATTTAATTTCACAAAATTTATGATTTAATGGACAGGAGAAGGTTCTCTGTGAATATGCTCTATTAATGCTTTGTTACACTGAATTACAGTATTTCAAAGTTCATTAAAAGTGCAGTTAACTCATGGATGTGTATATCTAAGTAGAGGAAAAATATTCCCCTTTATTGCCTTAATTTGCTGCAGTGGAGTAGAAATTTAGTTGTCTGGGAAGCTATAGTACAGGATGTGCATGTTGTTGTCAGGAATGAGCATCAGATTTTCTTACATGATCTCTCAAATTAGGACTATTGCAGTTACTCTATAAGGGAAAATTTTGCTTTATTAAATCAAGTTGAAGAAGTAAGTTTTAACTAACAGTAAAGACAGTGCCGTCTCGATTTTTATTGTTCAAAACTCGTATTTGTTATTGGTGTGGTAAACTGTCAGTACACAACAGTACTAATGTGTACCTTTATATTGCCATTAATATAGTTATAATTAGAAATGCAGCTGATACAGTATAGGTTTAATATAGCATTATTATTTATACTGCATCCTCGCCAGGAGGGTGCTAGCGTCGATTCTCTTAGAGGCTTAGGGACTCATTGTGATATGTATTAAATGCACATTGCTGCAACAGAAATAGCTTTATGAAGAAGCATATTCCTGCTCTAAAATGGGCAGAACGACAGTCTAAGTGCTACTAAGCAACCTGTCAACATATTTAAAACTATCCTGCAAAAGCATCTGAACTTGGGAACAATGAGCACTGTGCTTTGCCTCTGCTGTTCAGCTGGGTCTGCACAACCCACTAATCCTTGCTAACAGGCAGTAAATTATGTACCTTCAAATTTACACAAATGCCTGCCTTTGACATCAGTGAGCACCACCCAGGTTTCACCTTCAGGATTCAGATAATCAGCTCTCATTCCTACTGGCTTCCCTCAAGACCAGTATGGAAATAAGTATGTGTCTGCCAGGGATCAAATGCTTTTGGAGACAAAAGTAGGTACTGAAAACATTACAGGATACTATCATCTCCCCATGATACTTTTACACAAAGCACTCTGTTCCTCTTTTGGCCTGACATAGTTTCAGCCTGACAGAATCCAGCAGGCCTGCTTGTTTTAAACAAGAGCACATCCTATTATTTTTTTGAGAAATGAAGTGTAAAATTAATGCTTATTATTTTGAGCTTGAGAGAAAGAAAAAGGCAAGAAGCCCAAGGTTCTCATTTGCTGTGCATTGCTTGTTTTGTCCTGTAATTAACTGATCCCCACACAGATACACTTATGGAGAAACGGGAGAAGATCTAGCGCAGCAAGCTGTAAAAATCTGCATTTTATTTTACAAATGAGAGGGGCTGTGTAATTCACTTGAGTTGTGAAGGTCTCTCATAGATGCTTGTCATGGTTAAAAAAAAGGGGGTGGGGGGTATTAAAATGAGGGAAATGATTACATGTTTTGTGTTGCTAAAGCCAAGAACCACATGTCTGACTAGTGTTGGTGTCACACCATACTGTCAAAAAGCCGCCTTACATGTACCTATATAATCTTACATATTTCAAGGAAGTTATTCTCCAAAGGTGACAGAGTATACCTATACATGCGCTGTGTTTCTGTGTAAAATAATATGCTGTAAAATGCCATGGAGGAGAGAGTGATTATAGCAGCAATTCTATCTATATCTTTGGGCATTTTCATATTTTGAATATACATGCATGAAAAGAGAAACGTTTGTCATGCTAACCATGGTACTTTTTCCCCCCTTTTTTCTTTCTGGATGGTTTTATAGACACAAGAAATACATAATGGACTCCTGTGGGAGTGGAATAAAAACCCCCGCTGGTGAGGAGAAGGCCTTATAATTCAGAAGTGGATTTGCAAATCAAAAGGTCTTGCCTCGAGTGGGATAAATTTCCAGATCTGCAGGAACCCATTATGTTTTATTATTTTTCATTCGAGTTTTAGTTTGTTTGTTATGGGTTTAACTATTTAAAATACTGCAGGGATCAGCCAAGAAAATACACAGTCTCTGTTACCTAGTTAAACATATTAAGCTTGTAAGAATATACTTCAATTGGTTCAATTGAAATACTGAGCTTTGTTGGTGGTGTGGGTTTTGTTTGTTTGGGGTTTTTTTTGTTTGTTTCTGGTTTGGGTGTTTTTGTTTTGTTTTGTTTTGTTTTTTTGGGGGGGTTTAATTTTACTGAAATTGCAGGTATTTAGGCTGAAGAAAGAGCAGCCTAAATCTGATCAATAGTGTGTGTCTCTCTGTATTTATGAACACACATTCTCACACAGGACCATGGGCTGTACATGAATCACTGGTTTCCAAATACTCAGTATGTGGAGGATAGAAAATTAATGTCAAACATGATTTCTCTGATTTACTTATAGAAGGAATTCAGTCCCCAATACCTGCTTTGTACTTTCCAGGCTTACTGCAGCATTTAGTCACTGTACACAGCCAACCTTACACTGCAACAAGGGGAGAGGCTCAGGTTTTGAAACTTATCAGTCAGAAAGGGCAATATAACCATCTGTAATGCCTGCCCCAGCAGAGAATTGCAAATATTGTTGCATCCTAGAAATATCCTAGTCCCTGGCTATGGCTGCCCAGGGAATTCGAGAAGCTGCTGCTGTGGAGCCACCAGACCTTTCATCTTTCTGTTCCTGTCTCTTTCCTTCCTTTCATTTTCTCTTTTTACCTCCTTCCCAACCTGCCTGTTTACATCTCCCCATCCCCACCACAGCTCCAGTGCCAGCACTAACCATCAGCACCTTGCTCTCACTCTGCATACCACCACAGAGCACTCACTGCCACACAGGTTTCCAGAGAGCATCCAGCCTTGAAGTGTCACCGGCACTGGCACCAGCATGTGCTGCTGCACAAGGCACTGCCTGGGCATCTTTTTATTTAAATTGTTATTTTTCACGCTGTTTCGGAAGGCCCTTCAAGGCCCATGTGCTCTAGGAGTTGCCTCTACCTGCAAGCGTGCCATGGTGCAACTGTGCAAAAGCCACTACGTGCCCAGGAACGGGCTGTGCCCCGCATCCCACACGTAGAGCCCCATCTTGTGCTTGCCCTGGCATCCAACTCCCTGCCTTGTAAAAGGGCTTTGGGCTCCTGAGAGTACCGAAGGCCTTGTACAAAACAATAATTTCCCTCTGTTTAGCCCCTTTAAAGAAATAAAAAGCTAATTTAAAGCAACTGTAAGTAAAGACGGTGCCTTCTGAAGACTTGCATTATTCACACAATCCAAATGCATTTGGCAAGAGATTAGTTCATGGTATAGTATAGTCATTTCTTATCTATCTTTGAACTAAAAATTTAATTTGGTGATATGAAGATATAAAAATACAGCTGAGTGTATATCAAAAGACAATTGCTTTGGTTTTTAAAATATGTTTTCATGAGAAGTTCATGTGCTGACACAGTGAAGGAAAGGCACATTTTCAGGAAGTATTTATGGAAACTATCCACAAATTTTTTTTTAATTTTTGATTTATATAAACTGTACATTGTGTTTTCAAAATTTCTATAACTCTCTCCCTTCAAGAAAACCAAAAGATTAATTTTATATGTGAAAATTGCTTTAATGTGGGTACATTACCTCAAAAAAAGACTCAACTGCACCGAGAACCAGAAACTTCAGTAAATAGAAAAACTTAGCATCTTGAAGTGATAGGCTTGAAACAATAGTAATAATTATTTGTATTTCCTTATGAGTTAGCTAGAACATAGAAGCATTTAAAACAGGCTCTGTGTATTCAATGATTAAGATATATGGTATGGAAATTACACTTTCAAATTATATTTGAATACCTTCAGTGATCTCTCTTCACCTTGGAAAAGCCGAGAAATAGAGAACTATGGCTGACACTCTGCTCTGGATTCCTGCTATTCTCTGTTACTTTCTTTCTCTCCTGTATGTTTGCACTAGTCTACATTTCAGCCCATTTTCAGTGTTGTTGGCAGAATCCATGCTGTTAAACCCATTCTAAGTGATGTTTGACTATTTAATAATCTATCCCCAGAGCACGGATGCTCGCCCTTTGTGGTAGGATGCGAGGTGGAGCAGTGCAGTGTGGTCAGGAGCCTGGGAGCAGGCCCATGGGCTGCTGGCAGGTTGACTGCAGCGCTGCTTCTATTGCTGCTGGAAATCAGTGCCCCTGCAATGTGCTGGGGCCACACATCTATGTGCCCCACATAAGCAGCTCAGCCCACTTCTCTGGTGAGGCCGGGGCCATGGCAACATCGATGGGTCTATGATGTCATGTTTGTTGGCATGGGTGTTTCTCACCAACTGCTGCTGCTGCATCCCCAACACTAATCTGCTGTGTCACTAACAAGTTGTATCATTTGAACCTTGCAGAGGAAGGAATCAATCATGAGTGCAAGCTGTGTAACCAGATGTTTGACTCTCCGGCAAAGCTCCTCTGTCACCTGATTGAGCACAGCTTTGAGGGGATGGGAGGCACATTCAAATGCCCTGTTTGTTTCACAGGTAAGACAGGGAGGCCAAGACAAGCCTCAGCATGCATGGCTAGATCCAGAAATGACACTCAGGGGATTTGTAAAATACTGTATTCCTTTCCTTGGGAAAAAGAAATACTGTGCTTGGAAATGTTAAAAGTGTTGTCTGTCTGAAACTGGGGCTCGCTCTGAAGAG
Organism: Psittacus erithacus; assembly: GCA_009867235.2. Lineage (NCBI taxonomy): Eukaryota > Metazoa > Chordata > Aves > Psittaciformes > Psittacidae > Psittacus > Psittacus erithacus. The sequence continues at coordinate 158,631 of WYDI02055584.1, forward strand.
CAGCACTGTGGTGTCTGACACTGAGCAGCGCTGCCACATGTGGCAGGTTCTGCACTGCCCCCACACTTCAGACCCTATTAAATTATACCTTGTGTCTTGAAGGTGCAATGTGTTTCCAAGTGCAAGACTTGCAAGGTGTGGACCTGCTGTTGCAAGCTCATATTCCCCTTAGCAAGGACCCTGTAATGACTAGGTAGCTCATGGGCTACTCATGGTGATGAGGCTCACTTGAGTTGAGGTTTGATAAGCCTTTACTCAGTCAATAAATAAATAAACCAAGTTGCACAACTGTGCAGTTTTGCCAGCTGCTATCTCAGCCCACTTTTCTTGTGGTGGCATACAATTTAAAAATCTGCTTTTTCTGTGAGCTTGGAGTTAATTTATCCTTTCCTGAAACGTGCTCTAAAACATCTCTTTGAGAGCATGCTTTTAATTCCACTGAAGAAGCTATTTTCAGATGCTGATGATCATTCATATAAAAAGAGACAAAAATTAAATGAGATAGATTTTTAACCAGCTAAAACATGTGGTTCAATACGTTTCACTTCAAATTTCACTTGATAAAGTCATACCAATAAGTTGATTCAAAATCATAATGTATATGCTGTGATATTTGTGATGTTAAATCAGAATCTTCTTTTTTTATATATACTGAATGGACAACCCATTTAAAAGATCTAAAAACTGTGACAAGCCTGCCCTTTCAGATTCACATGCCTGCCAGAAATGCTGTTCTGGGCCACATGACTTACAGACCCCAGCCATCAAGGCTTCTCCTGGCCCAGTTGTCCTGCATTAAAAATGCATCCGATGCACCTGCTGCGGGCCCAGGGCTCCCTGCCGGAGCAGTAACGTCCTCTCTTTGGTCTCATGGCTGAGTTCTTCCAGTTACCCATGGACAGCGTTAACTTTATGTGAAATATCAAAAATCCATGCAGCATATAGAGTCTGTTAGAAGTAAGCTGACTGCCAGTCTGGAGACTCTAAATTGACTACTTGTAAGGAAATTCTGCTGAACAGAGTGTATCAGCACTTCTCTGGCAGATATCCTTGGACTTCTCAGAGTCTTTGCAGTCGTAAAAGTGCAGTTCAAGACGAGGTGCATCATATGAAGCAGTCTTAACTAATTGTACTATGTTGTTTCAGTCTTTGTACAGGCAAACAAACTGCAGCAGCACATCTTTGCAGTCCATGGTCAGGAAGATAAAATTTATGACTGCTCCCAGTGCCCGCAGAAGTTCTTCTTTCAAACAGAGCTTCAGGTATGTTTGCAACAGGAGTAAAAGCAAAGCTAAAGCTGTTGATTTCTCTGTGCAGCTGTCACCTTTGTGCAGCATTTAGAAAAGGTGTATACCCTTGATATGGTCTGTTCTGCCCTTAAACAGTCTCTCAGTCTCCTCATGCCTCCCTGGGTGCTATCAGAAGAAAGGGGTCTCTGAGCATGGCCGGAATGAATAAATAAGACAGATACTATGATTCTTTCTGAGTATTTCTCTTGACAGTAGTGTTGCTACATCTTGACATGTCTACGTCAAACACCTTGTAAATAATTTCTTTTCTTCTATTAATAATTTAGAGACTTATTAACATACAAAGACTAAACAAATGGTAGCTACCCTCTCCCTTTTCTCACTGTTAAGTCAGAAGTAAAAGAATTTTCCCTACTGAGGTATGAGAGCAAAGCATGGGTGCAGCTCAACATGATGCTTAATTAGAGGCTGCGCTAAGGCACAAGCACATTAATAAGCTGCAGGTTCTGCAAACCAGGCATTACATACCAGTTTCCCTGGCAGCACTGCGGGCCACAGCAGTTTGAGCCTTCATAAACCCATGCCTGGGTGCAGCAAGCCTTTGGAGGGGCTGGCTCTTGACCTGGATATGCTGTTGCAGCACTCTTGGGGCTGTGGCCCTGGGGACCACCTTGGCACCATGCTATGAGGCTTGGGTTTAAATTTCATGGATACCTTTGTTGCTAAAGCCAGGTAGATGCTAAAACCACCATGGTGTGTGTACCTGATACCTCATGGGTAATGGACTGCTGGAGCTTGCCCCTCCAAAGAGATCTCATGGGGAGGTGTCCACCTGGCCATCCTTCTTAGTCATGTCCTACCTGCGTAGTGTGGTCACCAAAATACTGCTGCCGTCACCCGGCAAATGCAGTCTCTTTCTGAAATGGTATTGTGTGCTTCATTGAAATCTATTAGCTTTGCAAACCATGCTTTACTTAAACTTTGGAGGGTTTTTATTTATCTTGCTGAATTCCCAAGCTGCTCCTCTTGTGTCATGCTGTCATGCTGTGGAAGGATGGCTGATCTTTTTACTTTGTTGGTTTTATTTTTTTTTTTGTCTCCTGGGGGAATCTCTTTTTTCCCTTGTTCTAGCGACCTGATTTGCGTAAGCGTACAAAAGTTTTAACTATACCTAGTTAATATTTTAATAAAGTCAGCAGATTTTGGGTTTGTGTTCTCTCACTATGAACGTTTTTATGATGGCAACAGTGGCTTGCAAAGCCATCTCTGATTTTTCCTGTAATTTTTCCTGTAAAATGATGTTTGGTCAAAAAGCCAGCACAATTAAAATGGACATACTGGCTTCCTAGGTCACTGCGTTAACCTTTAAAATCAGATGATCAAATAAAGAGAACCGTGTTAAATTATAGTCTTTACAATGCCCGTTTTTTGCTGTTAACAGTTTTAATTACATAGTGTTACAATTCTGAAGTGTTCGGCATTACAAAATTGCTGCAAATAGCAGCTTTAATAGGATAAATTATGATTGTAATTTTCCAGTTTTTATGCAGGATTTGTGTGCACTTGAAATTTTTGTGCTCATAATAATTACACAAGTAGTTTTGGATGGTGTTGGCTGAATGAAAATTCAGTTCTTAGCTGCACAGTTTTAGTCTTTATTATAGCAGTGACTCAGAAATGCATGTTTACTTGATGCCAGGGATTTTACTAATCCAAATACCTGAGCCAAGAAGGACACAAAATGTGTGTGTAAAGCAGTTAGAAATGCTCAAGACTTTTGAGCCAGTCTACCTTGGCAAAATTCTCTCATCAGTTTTTGATCTGTAAACTGACTGCTTTAAACTCCTCAATTGTTGGTTATATTTTTGTTTAGTAATAAAGATTTAGTATTATTTTAGTAAACCAGTTGTTCAGTTGCTAGTTAGGGTTAAATCTGCATAAACCTTTCAGTCTCTTAACTGTGCAATTGTTCTTATGTGGGCAAATCACCATTCAACAAGGGGTTCTACTTGATGAATTTGACTTTTCCGTTCTGATCTTGCTTTTCCACTGATGTAAAATAACTGGTGTCAACATCTGAACTTAAGCTTTTACTTCTTTGTATTTTAAATGAAACCACTGAAAAAAAAAATCAAAAAAAGAACCCCCAAAAAACCCAAAAAAACCCCCCCAAACCAAAAAGCCTAACATTCAACTATTTCGAGAAGCACTTCAGAATGGGGTACTTACAGAAAAGCAATTAAAACAAGGAGGGTGAGGAAAATGAGAGGCAGCACTGGGCAAAAGCAACTTTTAGAGAAGTCAAGAGCTGCATGAATTGGCCCTGCTGGTTTGTGAACATATCTTTAAACAGGGTAAACCCCAAGTAATAAGTCCAGAAATATGTGCCATGTGATGAGAAACATTGCTGCTGTAAATGTGCTTCTTGTGGTTGGTGCAAATACTGCTTCGGCAGCATAACATTCTGGAGGCAGTCAAACCCTCTTTGCCCTTCTGAGTAGTTGTATTTTAACATAGCTTTATGCTTCGAAGTTTACACTATCTAGTGGAGCCATAAGACTGAGGCTTAAGAAAGCTCTGAGGAATTGAGCTCATTTTACAAACGGTGGAAATTCTGGTGTGAATCTGGAGTGATGAGTCAGTGAGGTTACATGATGATATTGCCAGAAGAAAACAGTGTTAACTGCTTACATTATCTCTTTGGAAATAAGGAAAGAAAATGTGGTAAGATTAAGTATGAAACACAAAGGAAACAGCATGTGTGATAACCCCACGTACCCTTATGGCAGAAGAGGAAAGGCTGGCAGCTACACGTTTTTCACATCCTCAGTTTGTAAGATTGACAGCTATGAATATGATGAAAATCTAGAAAAAAAGTAAATTTATAGCCAGTGTATAGAACACCAAGGCTATGGCATTTCATTTCCCCTACTGAAGCATGCTTACCAATACAACTGTAGAGGTGGAGGTTTGGGGGTTTCCTCACATGTAGGGCAGAAGGAGCCCTGTCAAACAGGGCTCTGTCTCTAGCATCCATGTCATGAGCTCCTGGCCACTGCCAGCATGCCTGCTTCTCATAGGTGGCTGGAGCCAGAGCAACACATGGGGCACTCTGATGTGGGAGATGAGCTTTGACAACTTAAGTTTTGGTCTTTACTATTATAAAACGTAGCAGGGAGCCCTGACAACACCGAAGATGGGTCAGAAATTATGACACATAATGGGTGCTGAGAGTTATATTTGTGGTGTAATTCACAGCAGGGAAAGATACCTCCTCAATTGCTTGTGTTGAGAATTATATTAAGCAAATTGTGACTGAGCAGTGGTTTCAGAGGAAACATAAGGAGGATTTTCATATGTAGTCTTTTGCCACACTGCTTTTTCCAAGGAGCCATCACATAACCAATGAAGTATTTGCATTTAAAGGATTAATTCCTGCTGTTTGCTTGTGTACTGTTAATCATACCATTCCTTCCTAAATGATTACAATTGATGAAAACTAAGGCAAGGGATATAATAAACAATGCGCAAATAATCCAGGTACCAGGGGACCAGGGTACCTGCCAGGTCTTTCCAAGCACAGGTGTTCAGGTGTTTTATTGCCTGCTATGAATAAAGGGCTTTCTTTTCTGCTCAGATTTGGAGATATGTCAAACCACTAAATTAAGGAAGCTTCACTGGAAGAGTTTGCTGTCATTTTAAGTGCCCAGTTTCTTTAAATGTAACCATATCAAAAGGAGAGTGGCTACTATGGCTCATTGGCTAACACTGTGGTCTGTCTCCCTCCTCATTTTATTTTATGTGAAAAGCTGGCAATTTTCATATATCCATAAACAGGCATGAGCTGCTGCACAGAAATTGCACTCATTATATTAATAATGATTTACCATGAATGTCCTCCAGGGGCTTGATTTGGTCCACATCAAAGTCCTTGGGATTCTTTCTGCTGATTACAGCAGATCAAGCCCTAAGCAGGTTTTCTTTTTTTAAGTCTGCTTTTAATGTCAGCTTGATGTTAGATGCGACTCCTACAGAGGAGAGGAGAGGCATCCTGCCCAGGCAAGAGGACACTGCAGCATCCACCGCATAGTCTGATGTCCCCAATGGGGGATGTTAGGACCCTGCTGTGTACCCTTGGTGGCTTTCCTGGCAGTGGGGCAATAAGGAGCAACATCTCCAGCTGCTCATAACAATTGTCCTTGGGGCCATCTGCATACAACAGTGTCCCTTGAAGTATGTGGGGAGAATGAGAGGCTCTTGGTTTGTGTGTGACCCACCTACACCCAGGTGAGTCTACAGGGCTACATCTAAAGGCTCAGTTTAGCACCAGTGGTCAGAGCACTGGAAAGAGGCTTAAGCAATTTCAGGTCTATACCCAGCTATTCAAAATATTTCAGTGGTTAATGTCTCCAGCTCCTACTTGAAACATGGACTTTACCTACTCCCAGGGAATACAGGAAAGACTACTTAAGGAGTAAAATATTTTTTTCCAAACAACCCTATGTGCTTGCAACACTGAAATGTCTCGGTGCTTCTGGGCTCCAGTGTCCTTACAGTCAATGAGAGAAGAGCAAATCTATGTTATTTTGATGAAGTTGCAGGAAATATTTTTCCCTGGAGGAACATATGGATGGCAGGGCAAATGGGACCTGAAATGTGGCTCTGTCTCAAGGTGGTACTTCTGCTTAGTGTAACTTTTGCTGCATTTCTGAACTTATGTGTGACTTTGATGTAAAACACATGGAGCTTCTTGCTGAAAACAAGCTTTTTCTAAGCTTTACCTACAAAATCAAGTAGAATTCATTTCCTGCAAGTAAAATCCATTTTTTTTCTTTTTAAATGGAATCTTTGCATTTCGGTTGTTTATAGGCTTGTCAGAGTCTGTTACCAGTCCTTCCCTTTTCTTTTTTTTTAATGTTAGTTCTCTAAAAATCCTGAAAGCAACCTAGTCAGTTATCCTAGCAGATCTGGCTAGCACTTCTTAAAAAATGTTGCTATGGTGCTTGGAGTATTGTTAAATTTTAATTATTAGTAGTTACAAAGCTAATAAATTACAAGAATACCAAAATCTATTCCAGCCATATTGCTGGGTTTCATTCAGACACAGTCAGATAATTATAACTAACAATAATTAGAAATTAAAAGCGCTGTAGGCACATACCCATCATGTTGAGTCTGTCTGCCTGAATGTTCTTTATGGACTGCAAAACCACAAGTTTTATCTCTGATCTGCTGTCACAGCAGGGAAGAGTTTTACTTATTAGGTCTCCAATTTTCAGTATGTATGTTTAAATTCAGAGGAGGAGGAATAGCTGGCTGTTTAAAAATTTGGAGTTAGGAGGAAGCTTTCATAAGGACCAAAGCTAAGACATACTATTGTAGACTGAGTGGGGCTGTCACTGGGCTCTGCATAGCTGCACTCAAGGTTCGGTGAGTGATGCGGGAGGCTTCCCAGGCCTGACATCTGCGGAGGTTAATGCTCTATGGAAGAGGAAGGGCTGTTCATGCTCATGTGCTTCTGTGTGATTTGCCAGCACCTTCTTCCACAGCACAGAACGAGGTGGTGTTTCCATCGCCTCTGGCTGGGGATGCTGTTGGAACAGCCGTGTAATCCAGACCGCATGGCCTCTGTGTGTGGCCACTTCTGCTGAAACATAATGTGGTGCAGAAAGCTTGAATTGCCCTGTGTTTGACCTAGTGACAACATGTAGCATTTTTTCATTTGGAAAGATGATTCTGATCAATATATTGCTACATCTTTATCATCCCTGAGGTCTCTTCAGTGAGATGCAGAAAGATCTCTCAAGTCTGCAAAGAGTCACCTGAGATGAATCTTGGCACTGGAGTAGCATGTCCTGTAACAAAAACCCCACCTTCATTTCTTACACCATTAATGCTGTTCTGTGGCTGGCCCTGGCTAGCAGAGTATTCACAACTTCACATTAACATGTGCAGAAAACCCAGCAGTGATGCAGGGCAAGGAAAAAAAAGAAGGGAGCCAGGTGAAAGACACCGTTTCAGTCATTAATGCACTTAAGAGCACCCAAGTGTCAACATGTGTGATCAAGTGTAAGGAGGCATGTCATTCCAATGTGGCAGTGCTGGCACACAGAAGGGGCTTCCTACAGCAGAGATGGCACTTGGATCTGGTGCTTAGCCTGCCCAGCTAAACCCGTCGTTGCCTGTCATCTATGCCCTAGGGCAAGGGTCCAGTCAACTTTTGCGTAGGCACTATGCCATCCCAACAGATGGGCAGGAGGGTAAGCTGCCAAGAGACAATGTATATGCATCAATTGTGTTTATTGACAGCACAGTTCCTGGCTGGAAATGTCCAAATGTCTATTTAGTTGAGATAAGACACCTTCAGTTAATAGATAAGGGAAATGTAGCCTAGTTTTGAACTAATTACTTTATATACATTACAAAACAATGCAGACACGCAAATGTAAGATGTACTGATTACGGGGAGTTCAGCTAAAGATCTGTCACAACACGGAGTCCCTCCTAAAATTGACTCAAAGTGCCTCTGAGTACTGGAGACCAAATTTTGCAGGAACTGCACATAACTGCAGAAATCACGGGTGCAATATATAATGCTATACAAGGAGCCAGCCTTTTACACTTGCAGGTTTTCCCTTGCGCACAGATGTCTAAGCTCACCTCCCTTCTCAGTGGTAGTGGAAACCATTTTTACTTGCACAGGTAAATGAGGGTGACACATTAATCCAGACCAAAGTTAGACCAGTTTACGCATCTCTCTAAAGAGGTTTGTTTTCCATGTGACAGAAAGAAAGAAAAATTGTATAATATGCTTTTATTTTTAACAATATTGTTGCCCAGCAAAAAGAGTAATTTATGGAAGCATCTGGGGAGAAGTTTGTATGTGCAGATTATAGGGTGTTTACTTCTCCTACTTGTTAGCTTTATTCAGTTAACATTTGCTAGTGCTCTTGAAAGATGTGCTTTAAAAATGGTCTGAATATATGATTTGGTATTCATAAAGATCCAGGCATAGTATATGCAAATAAATAAAGCAGGAATGTTTTACTTCCCTGTTCATTAATGAATTCCCATCTTCTTGGAAGCAGAGCACATGGGCTGTGTTAAACATCCATCCTTGACCAAAAGGAGGAAGCACGGGGGAAGAAATGAGGAATGGATTTTCTTTCAAAAAGACCAGATTGCACTCTCTGGTCTGGCAATAACAATTACTAATGACATTTGGAGAGAAATTAAGGATGAGAAATGCAAGTTGGCATTTCGGCAGTGCCAGTCAGTAACATTGCATCAGAGCTCACAGGAGAGATGAGAAAAAGTTTAGGGATGGAAAATTAATTTTGTTATGTCAACAGTTAACAAATACCTTTTCTTTGTTCCTTACTACACTATCACAAATTACCACTGTGATAGTATTTAGCAGCTCCTCAGGTGAGTGAAATAACACTTTGAAATCCTTATTTCTGGAGTCAAACGCCACATGTTGGTGTTTTGCTGAACAATGAATGGTAGAAAGAGGTTCAAACTGACCAGGGAGGGATAATATGAGCTCTTGAATGTGTGGTAGCAAGAATATTGTGTGGCTACTCTCTGCTGATCTCTGTGTTTTTTATAGCTGTGAATGAACTAAGCTCACCAGCACTTCTACCGAAGTTGTTTTTTTCTACTTTACAAATTTGGAAAGGCAGAGATTGAACAATATATCCAGATCCTTACAGGAAATTTTTGGAGGAGCCAGTTGTAAAGCCCTGGAAGTCTCAAAGCTTTTGTTCTGAAGTCATTCATATGTTCACAAGGTGAAATTCCTGTCTTCAGAGAAAGATGGTATGAAGCCCCATTTCCCATGTACAGCCACAGAGCAAAGGGGCTGTAAGCTGTAGGTCTGTGAGCATGACCATCAGCACAGCTGGCTATGCAGGGACAGCAGATCCGGGTACCACTGCTTGGTCGTGCAGGGCTTGGTAGCACATGTCTTTCTAAGCAGGACATTGTCCTTAAATTAGAAACAGAACATTTATGTAATATGTAGGCAGCTAAAGTAAAATAATAATAATAAAAAAAAAAAGTGTCATTTTCTCTTCAAAAAGTTTTATTACATTTTTTTCTTGCTGGTGGGAAGAGATCTCTAATACAGCCCCTTTCATTTTCTTCTGCTGTAGTAGCTGCTGTGGAAAGTAGTTTGGGGTCTGAGCACAGATTAGCTCTGATTCCTCCTGTGAGTGTCGCTAGCATCCAAAGGAACTGACTTCATTTTTCAAAGGAAAAGGGATGCTGCACTCGAAAGGGCAGAGCGTAAGCATTATTTGAAGAAAATAGTGGAGCTTGATCAGCCTCTGTTTTAAAAAGCTCATAGAAGGTAGTGTACAGCATCCTTTTAAAAGTTCAGTCTCTTCAGTTGCTTGCTGCTAGAGCAAAATGAGGATGCTTGTCCAGACATAACAGTATATGCCTGAGTGTTTTCACAAGAAATGTCTAGACCATTAAATATAATAGGTCTCAGCTGCAGTTTTGATCACTGAGGCATGCACGCAATTCATCACAGCAAATCAGGTACGTCTTTGTGACTTGTCTTTCTGCAATTTGCTGGCAGTTTTAGAAAGCTGAAACTCATGGTGCATGTGCTGCAGAAGCTATTTCAGATAAAATAGTCTGTGTTTATTGCTGGAAAACAAGGATTCACTGATAACAAAACATGGAGCAGTGAATGTTTCTGCTCCTGCATCTTGCAGAACCAGCAATAGTACCAGAACAGGTCCCCAGCCACATTCATTACTTATATATTTCAGTGAATTTCTTGTCTGCAGTAAAAGAGAGATAAGCTTCAACATCAGATTGTTTGTGCCATATTCTATACTACAGCCCATTCAGGAAACCTGAGGCAACCATGGTTCTCAATCATTACACAGTCTATTTGTCTGATTGGAGTTTTGTCCTTTCTGCCTTGCTGAAATGTTGCTTGTTCTTTAAAAGCTTAGTTTGACCTTTGGAAAGAAGAGGCATTTGCTATGTAAATTTATTATTATTATTATTATTGTTATTATTATTGTTATTATTATTATTATTATTTAGAGAGAATCCAAACCTGCTTAAATGGAAATTGGCATTCAAAAGCAGCATAGTTACTGAAAAGCATTTACTTTATTACTAGAAGAGAACAAGCACTAGTGGGCTTGAAAATTACATTCTAGTGGATTCATCAGTTTCAGTCACTAGTTAAGTCTGTGAACAGATGGATATATTTGTAACAGTTAACATGAATTTATACCCTGGATTTTTACATTTGCCTTAAGAGCACTGCTATCTTAGCTGCTGACTAAAGATGTTTGAAGATGTATTTTATATGTTTTATTTTTCTGAAAGAGGATATGGTTGTTTCTGATTGCAGAGATCTCTTACATCATTGAAAGAGCCTGCTTTCAGAAATATGAATGATGTCTAGCTACTGTGTAAGGAAAATGCTGTAAAAGAAACCCCCCGTACAGCTGTTGCAGGAAAAATAAACATCTCAGCCTATACCTAGATAAACCCCCATGGACTGAGAAAATCATTTTCAATAACCAGATATTTTTAACTCCATGTATGAAGTTAGTAATCACAGTCATCTAAATTTGCATCTAGGGTCTGCCACAGTCTAATTGCTTGTCTCCTTCCCCCTCCCTTGAAATTTAAGGCTACTGGTTAACAGAGCAATGCATTAAGCACTCCATCTTCAAAACAGAAAGAAATACTGCCCAAGCCTATACCACGTGGCATCTTTAAGTTTCAGGGATTTCGTTTAAATCTGAAATTTATGTCCATGAGAAATAAATTATTAGATTGTAAAAGCAGCTGGGGAGGGAGTAAGTATAGTCTCTTTTGTCCTCTATATCATTTCCCCAGGAAGATAATAAATGTGCAGCAAGCGTCTTGTGTTTCCTCACTCGTACAAATGTTGTATGTGAATGTGTTGTATTTCAGAATGAAGCCTATATTCCAGACAGGAAATACTCCAGTGAGTACTGCTGTTGCCTACTGCTGTGGTGCTGGTGGAGCCCCCATCACTTTTACCATTAGAAAGAAACTGAAAAATAGTTTCATGAAGAAATTTAGAAGGCATTGGGTGTATCTCTGATTTGCTGAGTAAGCGATTTAGTGTGTGATCCTAGGGTGTATCTCCTCAGCCAGTGAAAAGCAGCAGAAGCAGTGGATACAGCCTTGGCTGCCAGAGTGAACTGAGGATAAGGGTCCTGCCCTGTGGCTTGATCCCAAGGGCCAGTTTTCCCAGGGTGATTTTAAAGAGCATGCAAGAAACTCCTGCCTTACCTGTTCTCATTGCTCTGAGATATCAGATACATGGAGCAAGCATAATGAGTAGTTCGGAAAAAATGGGGCCTGATAAGAACAACAGGAGAAGGGATAGTTAGAAAGCCGGTTGGTAACTTGCCTTTCTGGACTGGGACTGTGTATAGAGCTGTCATTGCCTGCACCTCTGTGTTCTTTTGTTGGGAAGGTTGTCAGTGTTTTCAGCCCACTCTACTTTCAGGGACCCAAAACCAGCCCTGGAAATAGCCTTGCTGCTCTCTCTTTCTGAAGTTGCTTTCAGAGAAGTATATTCAATCATATACTAATGTTTGTGTACTTTAGTCTCTAGCATCATATTTTGAGAGTGGTTTTATACCTCCCTTTGACCAGAGGGAAAAGGAAAAGGGTAAAATAATTTAGAATGTAGCTTGTTTCCAGATTGTGCCTGTTCTGTGCGTTCTACTTACGTCAAATGAAAATGGGGTGGAATGTTTGACGCATGGGCTGGGTGTGCATGCGCGGTGACCTGACCTGTGCAGTAACTGCTAATGGATGCATTGCTAAGGCTTTCTTCTTTCTTCACATTTCATGTTAGTAGAATAATCTACAAGATGCTAAACTGTGTATCTTTAATGAGGTGATGGGGATCTGTCAGAAAGATCTAGATGATAGAGATAAGACTGTATGTGCTGATGGAGTCAGCATAGAGACAGCTTATGGCTTTGTATAAGGTCAGCTTGGGTTCAGCAAGGCTCCATCACCCCAGCTCCACATGACCCAGCCCAGATTTGGCAGCAGCAGCAGTCCTGAGCTCATCAACTCAGCCATGCTTGAGCTGATTGGTGCAGTGTACCTCACATTGCTTCTGTGCCGTGTCCTGGGCAGGCGGTGTGGACACCCCAGGGTGGCCTCTGTGCGGAGCACCCCCTCAAACCAAATTGCTCGGTTTTGTACCATGCAGAAATGGCCAAGGCACTGCCCACATCATGCCAGCCTGGGGCAGAGCCCCTGCCTGACCAGCAAGCTTCGTAATCTGTTTCTGTTGCAGTTCAACCTGAATAAATTGCCGTGGGCATTGAGGTTTGACTGCGCATAGTGTATCTGTGCATTACGTTACTGTGTCTCAAAAAGGAGGAGAGAGAAAGTTTAGAACTTACTTCTGAAAAATTTGTCCTCCTTTGGGGCTGACACATGCTCTTATTCTTTGCATGAGATCATGATTGTTTAAAATATAGCATCTTGCTGTTTTCTGAGACAGGTGAGGCTGTTGTAATAGGGTATCACTGGCTGAAAAATCCCATTTTTTACCAGTTACATTTGTTTCACTCACATACTGCAGAGCTATTGCCTCGCTGTTTTGTCTTGTGATGTCTTAGAGGAGATGGCTCTTGGTGGTGGTATTTTGGCCCCTCTTTTGCTTCAGGGAACAGCTTGTGCTTGGCTCTTTCACACTACTAGCTCCTCTGGGGTTAATTCCTCAAGGCAGTGGGCAGAGCACAATTCTGTCTGCAGATTTCTGCTCTGCTGGTGGCATGTGCAATAATGGAGCAGCATGTAAAGTACTTCTCTAACTGCAGCCTTGCTATACTATAGCAGACACATGCATTGGAGGACTTTTATGCCCCTTTTGAAATCAGAAAACAGGAATAGCAGCAATTCCATCCAAGGCAACAGGTCACTGACCAGCCATTTTGTCAGCTCGAGCAGTATGTGGGTGGATCTATGAAAAATGTATCCATAACACCAGGCAATGAGACTTGTCAGATCAGTATTCCTTTAGAGGGAATTTTACTTTAGTTGCCACATTTTAAAAGAATTGCCATTAGAAGGACTGTGATGTGTTGTAGCCGGGCTGTGGATAGGCCCTGCTTTGTGAACTCTGCCTGTCCACACCTGCTTATTTGGTCTGAGGAATGTGGATCAGCTGTGACTCACATCATTCAGTGGAGGAGGCTGCCTAAGTGAAGAGTGCAAGATGTGCCACTGTTAGTATTTGTGTTAAAATTCACAGTTAAGGCTGAAACTGTTTCATACCTCGTCCTTAACACCAGGAATACCTAACTTATGCAGAAAAAAAAAAGCTACAAAAAAAATCTGATGGTGTTCAGTGGCCCTTGCCACACTGCAGAACAGCAGAGCAAGTTAAGGAACCAAAGTTTTATGTTCAACTTTGAACTTCCTGGGGTTTTTGGGTTGTATTCCCATGGAAATGATCGCTCAATGAAGCTTTTATCTGTGCATTTCAACTGCTGACCTCTGAAGGTACTATGTAAAGCATTTCCTTTGTCTCTTTTTTTTTTCTGAGAAAAAGAGTGTAAGAGGATGCTGTCATGATCCTGTAATAAAGATCCCATCAGGAAATCATTTAGTGTTTACAAAAGAGTCACAAAGGGTCCCATAATGATGATGCCAACCCTTACAGAAATAAATAGTTAACTGGTTTCTGCAATGTGATTTTCCTTATCTCAAGGAGGAATTAATGAGATATGCTTCAGACAGGGTTCAAATAAATGAACAAATCATGTTTTTGAGAGGAATATGTAAGAAGGATTCCTGGAAAACAGCTTTCCTCCTGCAAATGATTTTGAAATGTCACTGATTCCCTGAGTAGGACTGCACATGCAGGACCAGCTCCTCAGGAAACTGCGGGCTGACCAAGCCAACGTGAAAGCACCAAGTGTTGGCACAGCAGCCTGCTGGGATCCTGCAAGCCTGTTCTGCTCTTGGGATCAGCAACAGCTCTGGTATCCAGTCAGGGAGAAACAGTGGGGCTGAGGGAGGAACAGAGGAGTTCTAAAAATATTCTGGTTTTGTGCACTTCTGACAGCAGTAATGAAATCTGTCCCTTTCCCTTTGCATTTTGGAAGTGCAAGGTTCTTCCCTCAGCTTATTTTGATCTCGCACATGCCATACTGTAGATTACAAATCACAAGGATGCTGGTAAATTTGCATTTCTGAGTGAAATTCTCAGGAGCATGCAGTCTCTCAGGACAGGTATTATTAGCTCCCTGGTTTCATTGGGTGCCTCAGTGAATCATGGTGTGTTTATGGCTAGTTTCTCTAACAGAAGATGCCGGTTATCTCTTAATAATGTATTCTCCTGGGGGTTCTTTTTCCGAAGTGCTGTGGTAAGGCAGATTTTCCCAAAGGCTTCAGTTTGCTTTTGTGCTTCAGCATTTTTCCCAGTGATTTTGGAAGACGCACATAGACGTTTTGGTGAGGCCTTTAATGGAATATGAGAGGCTCTGCCAGGCTTAAGCTTGTGTTTGGAGTTCACTTTTAATAGGCTCACCTTGGTTTATTCTGAGTTTTTAGAGAATAAAAAGAGATGGCAGGTCTAGAGGACGGATGATACAGAATTATTAGTCTCAAATAGAAAGGGCAAACCATGTTAGGCAAGTTGCCAAAGTCTGATTAGGACTAAAAAGCCTGAATTAGAAGAGGAATTAAATTAATAAATCATCTAAAAAAGCCTTAAATGGTGTGAGAAAAGGCTGGTGCTGTGAAAAAGAACTGTATGAAAAGGTGATTTTCTAAACCCAAAATACCACAGAAATGCCTATCAGGATCAAAAATATGTTAAAATTAACAGGAACAGTCTAAGTACAGAGATAAAACTGTGTAAGTATATAGCTGGGCCGATGCAGCATGGCAGCAGAGCCCACAGCTCCTGGATTGCAGAACAAAGGCAGGCAGCAGGGCAGGGGGTGCTCCTGGGTCTGCGGGGGCTTTACAGACCAATGCCTGGGCACTTGCCTTTCAGTACAGAAACAGGCCAGCCACGGAGAAAGATTTATTAAAAAATAAAATTGAAAGCAGACAGCATTTGGTGGTCACGTGTGGAGTGGCTTTTCTTCACTGTAAATATTTTACAAGCGCTGAATCTTCCTATTGAAGAAGGTCTCAGGGTATCCCCAGGTGAGCACACACTGAGAAGGGCTGCTCAATATCCCCAGAGGGTGCAGAAACCCCGGGGTGCCAGGACCAGGCCTGTCCTGACACAGACAAGTGTTTCTGTGTCCCACTACCAGTGAATGGTGCATTTGGTTCCAGAGTGATCAAGTATTAAAGCATTGGAGTAACCGAGGTGCAGACATTTTCATTGAAAGCAGGTAGCTTTGCTTTTCAGCTGGCACAGACCTCCAGGCATATCTTCTTAGACACTGAAAATGATTTATATTTTTTTCTTGGTTCAATAACTTGTAAAGGACAGCTTCCTACCTGCATTCTGAGAGTAATCTGACATGGGGACTGACTGACGCATGGCAAGTTGTCAGGTGCTCAGAGATGAAGGAAGCAGTAACACAGGCAGCTGTTCCCTTTCACAAAGGATGTGCCACCTTTCGTTTGCCTCTTCCTCCGTTTCAAGGAATTCTTCAAATGAAGAAGGGACATGTGAACCTGTCTTGCCTGACAATTTTTTTTTATTGAGTACCATGATAACTTGGAGTTCACTTGTTACAAGCATTTTATGTAGTGGGTGAAATACCAGGGGAAAGGAAAGATGTAATACAGTATTTCCTGAAAAACTATGATCTAAACATATAAATGTCACTGGGTAAGAGTTACCTGAAACAACTGGAAGGGCAATTAACACCAGGTTTTATGGGAAACATTGGTTACCACTATCAGTTTTAATGAAGTGTATTAACTAAATTGTGTTCTGAGTATTCATTCAGCCCTGTTTATGGCACACTCTTGAGTACATTTACTGTTTGTCAGAAGTGCAAACTAGTGAACATATGAGGCTTTAAGACAGGCCATCTGTTAGTCTTAGACCCTTGGATAATTGTCAAACAGTTCTAAAAATAAGCGCATACAAACTGCAAGGGGGTGCAGAGGTGATTTTTCTTTAGAGTCTGGTAGCAAAGGAAAAGTAGCAACCAGAAATTAAAAATAAATAGGTTTATCCTGTAAAGCAAGGGATAAACCCTTTTCTCCCCTTTTCTGCTTTCTCTCTCCCTCCTTTCACCCCACTTCAGTGTGCTGCCTTTTTTGTCAGTTTTTTGTTTTGTTTTGTTTTAATTTAGATTTTTTTCTCTTGCTGTTCTGGGTCATGGCACCCCTTGAATGCCTCTCCAGTTTAGGATTAGAGCAGCACCAATTTAAGGCTCACAGCTTTCTGTAGAGAGCATAATCTCCAATGGCTAAAGCAAGGGTCATCTTATGTCCTCTGCCTAAAGTAATCCCTTTATAAAGTCAAGGCGTAAAGATTTTTATCTTTACACGTTGCTGTTAGAGGGAAACAGTACCTGTGCACAAACGTGTGTGTGCTTATGGATGTATCATGAGGAATAATGGCTGAGAGATTTTTGGACCAGTTTGAATTCAAAAGATGCAAACCGTCTTTTGAAAAAAGAATGCTGCAGATGGTATTCCATAAATATTTAGACACTGTAACTTCTGTTTGTAGCAATTTGGAGGTTTTGGATTGTGTTTTTTTATATACATGTTCAAATGTGAGACTTGAACCTTGGCTTCAAGTCGGCGCCTGAATCTGGGGGTTAATGTTTGTCTAGTGAGCTGCATGTGTTGACAGTCAGTGGAGGTATCTTCTCTTGTGTCTCCCAGCACCACCTTTAAGGGGGAAAAAAGAGAGAATGGGGACAAGTGAGCATGGCCACATGAGTCCCCAGCCAAGACCATGATCCCTGGCCTTAGAGCCAGACAGTGCCTGAAGGGGTGGGGGAAACCTGCACAGGGAGGGGGGAGAGGCAGGGAGAGAAACTACCTGGGCTCTTGCCTGGGTCTGGAGGACCCCCTGAATGCTGGGAGAATTACAGGGATTAATAGGTCACCCAAGGGTGCATCATCAGATAAGTTTCACGTTGGCTGTTTGTTGTGCGAATCTATTATCTCTAGAATTTCTATGAAATTATTTGAAGGTGGGTTTCTGTTAATTTTAATGGGATTTGGAAAGGGAGAGAGAGGCTTTATAGCCTTTCATCAGAGTCCCAGCCTCTGTGTAACACTGTGGAAGGCTTATGAATTTCACTTGAAGGTGGAGGGCATTACCAGCCTTGCTGTGCCGTTTCTTAACCTCTGTATAACATATAACATAGGGTCTTTTAGGTGTATATGCTCACACACACAGACAGGATACCTTTAAATGGCTGGCATGACATATCTGAATACGTAACAGATGCACAATGGCACCATAGACTGGATGTATTATGGCCCCGAACCATTATCACGCCCCTCGCGGTTGCATTTTACTTTTTTCACCTGCTCCTGTGTAGTACACCTGTGACTTGCTGGCAGTGAACGCCGCTGCAATGTGGGAGACTCCCAGCTTGACTGCCTGGCTTGGAGCTTTGCTCCATCATGTGCTGCTTTTGTGTGTGTATATTTTCTCTCGATCTTTATGTAGCTCATAAGAGTTCTTTGAACTGTTGCAAGTGATCATCTTTCAAGCCTGATGTTTTCCTTCTTGACACAGTGTTCTGAAAATGGAGATTGTCATGCCAGTGTTTTCACAATAATGGATGTAGAAAAACAGAGAAATATTCATTGTAGATGTCCTGCACAAATGGCTTGATCCGCATCCAGAGGGCAGGCAGGGGGTGTCCCCAGGGAGGATCTGGAGAGCAATCAGTATCTACAGACAATAATCAGCCATTCTTTGAAATATTTTTATTTCCTAAAACCCATCACCCAGTTCCCTGATCACAGACACTTCCACAAATCGTTCATCTGGGCATTGTGCAGCCAGTCGAAAATTCCACTTAAAACACTGCGCCAGCCCCGAGGCTTGGGGCAGTTGTATTTTTCCCACTGATGTGGTTAACAGAATTGCCATCCGTTTTTGACGATTATTAAGAAAAGAAGAAATTTTCCAACCTTGTCCTATAAATAAGCTGCGACTTACTTAATCCTAACAGGTGACTTAGCACTGCTGTAGAGTTTTCCAGCTGCAGTAATGTCTCAGAATGATGTATTCAGTGGGGTATCAGCTGTGAGCCATGCATGAACCAGAGGGCTGAGCAGGAGCTGTGAAGAACCATTTTTACTGCTCAGCTCTTCCAAACTCTGTCCTGCGAGCCCCAAATGCACGCGAGTATGGATGGCCTTGTGAGTAGGTAGGCATGCTCACACACACACAAGCATGCCTGGAGAGGCTTCTTTTTTGTGGCTGCTTTATTTTCCTTTGGAAATCGCCATTAAGATTATTTTCTTTAACTGTAACTTCCAAAGTTGATAAATCACACACGAGCTGTTTCCTGCCAGTCTGCAATCCTGGTGGAAAGGTGGGTGAAGTTTCCTTAGGCTGCTTAGGTAGAAGCATTCTTGTAGTATCCCATGTTTCAAAACGCTGCTCCCTTCTGGCCTTTCTGGTTTCATTCTGCTGCCTGGAACACCTCAGTGTAGTGCTGCAGTGAAAGCTGTTTCTGCTAGGGCACAGGGCATTCCCAATGCCAGGATATACTTTTTTTTTCCTATTGCTCTGAAAGGGCAATTTTCTTCATCTGTGGCACACACAGAGGTGCCTAATAAAGTTATCCAGTAAAGTGCAGGTCAAATATGCAAAGCACATGTTGGAGAGACGTAAACACGGAACATCTTGGGCACTTTCTGACATCTGCAAAGCACAATTCCAATAAGCTGCACAGGCAGAGGGCAGAGGGAGTAGAAGCAAGAAGATAAGACATGACAGTTGTTAGTAATAGGAGACAGGTTGTCAGACTTTTCTTGGAAAGCATGTTTGTGTGATCTGAAGTACATTTTAATAGGTGAGAAACCTATATTGGTTGCAGAGGATATGGACAGGCTCTTGTGGATCTTCTGAGTACACACCAGTGTTGCCTGTGCAGTACCTGCACATGCACATGGTGGTCGGGTGTTCACCAATACCGAGGCGTGCAGGACTCACACATCTGTGCATGTGGCTTGTGCAGGGTCTGCTCTCCAAAGCAGGGGGGAGATTCAGTGCACACAGACTCTTGTGTCTGTATGCATTTGCAGGTATGTTCATGAGGTCCTGTGTACAATGTGGCTCTATTAACTGCTTGGTCTGAGGACTGGTAGGCATATTGATTGCCAGTAATGCATGCAGAGGGAATAAATGGTACATTCCCAAAGTATTAAGACAGATTTCAGATCTGCATATGAAAACTGTGTATTTCACTTTCTTTGACAGATAGCCCTATGGCCTGTCTAGTTTCTCAGTTCCTACTTGACCCAGCTCTAAATGACTGCAGGATTTGAGTATGATCTGTTTATTTCTTTGCGTAAACTCTGCTTACAAACCCAGTATATTCATTGTGTTAGTAGCGTTCAGAACATATTGTTAACCTGTGTTGGAAGGGAGAGGGCTCGCAATGAAAGATTCATTATCAGATTTAGAGCCACATACCATTCCTTTATTGACCTGCCTGGTATAATCAATGCAGCAGCCACACAAGTTTGAAATCATGTTCCCTGACTGTAGACCATGTGTTATGCATCCAGTGCTGATTGTGCATTATCTTTTAAATGATACTGCCTAAATAAGTATGGATTTGTCTGCCATGAATAGCCCTGCTCTCAATTTGAAGATGGTAAACCTTTCACTTTTTCTTATTGTATGCAGGATGTCCCAAAAATAGAACTGTAATTAAGTACATAAGAAATGGCCCCTGTTAAAATGCTGACGTGTGTGTCTGAGCACAGGGTGGCTGGCCTGTGTATTCTTTCACATTTTCATGATTTAGGTTTAGTAGACAAGCTTCTTATTAGTGCTGCCATAGAGCGTTCATAGGGCTCTATCCATCCTCTTCCATAAAGTCATTATTTGACTTGAAAATAACATCCAGCACTGTAAATCTCACTCCTTCTTAAGGCCAAGAAGATTTCCATGTATAGCAAAGTAAAGAGCCATTGGATTTTATGCTTGATGATGTTAAAATCGTCTAAAAGCAAAGTAGTTTCAGCTGTCAATTCGCTTGATGTTATTTGAGTGTAATGCTATATCTCCTGAAAAGCTTTCCACATCTTTACACGGTACTTCTGTTCTTTGATTCTGGAATACTTAGCATCACTGACTGGGGTGTGCTCAGAGGGCTACTGTTATGCTAAACAAGGTACAGTTATTTTGTGGTTTCAACAGCTGATTGCATTTAATTTCACATGGGCTCCTTCTGTGCGTGCGGCAGCTACGATGCCACGGCGCCTGTGTAACCTTACGGCACGGCAAAGCCTGCCTGTTCCTCTTAGCCCATCCGCCGCAATATCCCAGGTAACTTTTGCCACGATTTAGGAACTCAGCAGCACTTCTGACACCTGGTGGTCACTTTCTGGGAGTGCATAGTCCAGAAATGCTCCTGCTGCAAACGGGGTCACGGCTGCCTGGCCCCACGCATTGTGGGCTACCCATTAGCTCCACAGATGGTTTTCATCAGGGAGATGTCACCTCTGGATAAAGAGGAGGATCATCATCAAGTGTGGATAGTGTAGAAGCACCAGGTGATTTATGAAAAGTTAAAATATCTTACTTTATTTTAAAGCTTCGCCATTGTAAATAAATAATTAGATTCAAAATTCATATTGTGTTTAAAAACTTATTCTTCAAGCTGGCAGACTTGCCTGGCTCTGCTATTAGGCAGATGGAGACTAGTAAAATTGCCTAGGCTTGAAGTAATGCAAATGAATTTTTACATTTGGGGATGCTGGGGATCCAGCTCAAGAAAAGCTCACCATGAAGCACATCTCCAGTTGCTCAAACAGTTGAATAATCATACAAATAAAGCTGAGATAAGTTGTAGGACTGGGGTTTCAGTCAGCACACAAAATGTAGGTGAATTGGTACTGCTCTAAAAATATGCTTCCAAGGTTGGCTTCCCGATTTATTGGCTCCTGGGCAAAATGGCAAGGCAGGTTAGCATCCTCGGATGCAAGGTCCTGTGATGACATGTGGCTGTAACAAATCTACCAAAAGGAAAGATGGGAACAAAAAACACTCTAAACTGCAGAAAGAAATACGTAGAGCAAATCTATTCTTTAAAGACATTTAACTTCTGGGTTGCATGTCCAGCTTTTCTTCTGCTGGGAATAGTACCCTGGTGCCTGAACTGGCAGTTCAGCTGTTATTGCCGAAGTATTCCTTGGACTCAGAAGTGTGTGTCACAATCTGTTGTCTCTTGTTGCCACTACTTGCACCGGTACTACTGAGAATAAAAGAGTAAAATATGGCAAGGGCTCCCCCCCACAATCCAGATATCTTTTTTTCCCCTTTCTTTTCTTTTTAATTGTTACAGTTAAGGGAATCCCTAAAGGCAGTTTTTGCTCATGAAGTGTTACCACTTTCTTCATATATACTGAAAAAAGGGGAGATCTGGGAGGTGAGGGAGGGGTGGTGAAATAAACTCTCATGGCTGCACCAGCGTTAACAGATCTGTCAGAACAAAGCAAATGTGTCATATTGGCAGCTGTTACTTATGAGTACTTTTTCTTTATTGCATTTTGTTTTGTAATAATTGAGAAGCTTTTATGTCGAGCTCGGCATAAATGGTACTGAGTGGGAGGGTATGGGCACGCTTTCTATTATTCTGCCCCTCATGCATGTCTCCTTTTTTCGTCTTTCCAGAACCACACATTGAGCCAGCATGCACAGTGAGCCACTGGCACTACAGGACACCTCTCTGCAGAAGACTTGACGGTGGCACAGTGGGGAGGACCATTTGAACATTACATCCAATCAAAGTGTCATTTGCAACCCAGATGTAAAACTCTAATGATTTGGCCATGAGGCGCTGCTATTATAAGCAGCTGGAAATGAATATTAATGGAAGAGATTAAAAGTATTCCATGCTCAGTATTTTTTATTGTCCTGCTTCAGCTAGTGTACTTTAGAGCTTCTGCTTCTGACTGAATTTATAGTGTTAGATAAATCCGCTTTGATGCTGTTGCCCTTTGTTGCTTCTTGTATTATATTGATAGTTAAAGATTAGGTGTGATTTTTTTCTTTTTTGTTAACTGCTTTTTAATTGCAATTTTAGGTAACTGTGCATTGTGATGTGATTGCTTGGCTATTGTCTGAATATTTCTTCTTTATTTTTTAATTAAAGACTAATGCTTTGATTGGATTTGCCAGTTCACCGGACAGTGATTAAAACTATGTAATGAATATAATCGGTTTCAGTGCAACTGGATGGTCTGCTTTATAAATGTGACTTAATCTGATTGCAATAACTAGTACAGTTCAATAAAGGGAATACATGAGCTTAGCGTCAGAAGTTGTCTGTCTGTCAGTGCACGCTGCGTCACCACGGCTGCCTAAGGTGTGTAAATCACCGGGTGATAGCTCATCTGACACAGACAGTGTTCTGTGCCCAGGTGGAAGGGAGACTGGGAGAGAGTGAAAGCCACCTTCCTGTGTCTGGCATTGCGCTCACTTCTAGATGCACCTCCCAGGCTCCCATGGTACGTTGAGCTGAGGTAAGAACACCTACTATGACTCTGGGCATGCAAAGGCCTTGCTGACTCACAACACTTTTACTCAAGTCAACAAGAATGCTACCTTGGTAGCTGCTGCTACCTTGACCCTAGTTTTGTGCTTCTTTGTTTCAATACAATAAAAAATAGCTTTCCAGATTGTATACAAATGGACAAATACTGGATCAGGCCTTGGGGACCTGGGCAGGAGACTGTATATTTCACATGCATGGACTCCTAGGCCCACAGGTACTGTAGCTCTATGTAACTGCCATACTTCTGACACTTGAAACTGCTGTCAGGCAGCTTAACAGAGCTAATTAGCAGGCTTGGGTTTTTTTTTTTAACTTTTAAACATGATGAGGTAAGTTATATCTCCAGTCAGAGAAACAGTCATTTAAGGACCGTGGACACCACTGGAAAGTTAGTGGGATGCAGCTCTCATGGTATCTCCTGCTTGAATGCATCATAATCATCATGAAGGATGTTCAGCAGTTGTGACAGCTGTGACACCTTGTACATTGCAGTTACCCATTCCCACAGTGTACCAGGCTTTACAAGGTTCCTATGCATGTGGCATAGGAACATGCACAGTTAGAGCCTTTCAGAATCACTGCACTGAACTATAGCTCAGCGGTTGTCATTGTACCATGTCTGGGCTTCAGCATGGAAGTGATATTTTGTAGGAAAAATGTTTTAAAATATGTGTAGTCAATGCCCAAATTAGTTTATGTAGTGAGTTTATTAACAAGTGCAGTTAACATTGCAGATGATGTTTTCAGCGTTTAGATTCCTGCTGATGTTGATGGCCATGTTGCCCACATATAGCTCCTTTGAGATACCGGGAGGTACTGCATGTAAGGGAAGGCTACCAGGCATAACAGGAGTAGGGTCACCCCTGCAGCAGGAAGCACTAGAACAAGGGCAAGTTCTAGTTTCAATTTGCTCAAAAAAATGGAAGTAATATCCCATTTGGGTCAAATGATAGATGCAGTTTTTATTCTGCTACTTATTCTGATGATACAGCATTGCAGGGACAGTCAGAAAGAGCTTAGGCTCAAAATTTTTATTTGTGATAAACTTATGAACCCCCATATAGCAAAATTAGGAAGAACTCTTTTTAATTCCAAAGAGAACAGTTTTGTTTTGATCTAGATAATTCTTTACTCACTCTTCATGCAACAAAATCACTGCACTAAAATGACCCATTTCTAGAAAAAATGTTAGCTTTCTATGTGATTATGTCTTCTTAAGCCATGGCACAGATGTTTATGGCTGAAAAATTAGCTAGTGAAATCACCAATTCATTATTCTCGATCATAACATATGCTTACTCCTAACTGACAGGCAACGTTTTAAGATGGGAAATGGAAAACTGTCCTGCAGTACAGACTCATAGATATGCATTTGCAAGAAAAGCTAGCTGGGAGTATAGATCAGCTCCTGTGCCATCTCCTTGCTAAAAGCAAGGCAGCAGGCTCTCATGATGGAGGTACTGAAAAGGGAGGCTTTTTGCCTGGTGCTGGGTTTGGAATGATGCTGGATCACTTCTGGACAGACCTTCAGAAATAAAAAGGAAGATGTAGGTTTTTGTCTTCATGAAAAAGTTCCATGTTGGGAACCCAAGGGCATACCGATGTTTCCACACAACTCAGAACTGCCTTAGTGGTGCTGTACAGAAGGAAGGACATTCCTTTGTCTCAGCATCTCCCTGCTCACTAGTTAAATCTAGGTGTATATTCACTCTGATGAGATAGGGAAATCCCTGTGTGGGGATCCTGTACTGAGCTGAATGATTTTCTCTGTCTGTACCAGGAGTAAGGTATGTAAGGGTGCTGTGTCCACCCTCAGGCTGCCAGTGCTAAGCAGGCTGGTGCCTGAGCTGTGTGTTGCCTTGAATCTTGACCACACCGTAGGTAGGCATGGAGGAAAGAAACTGTTTGGTTTGCCACCTCACCTTTAAAAGGTACTGGACTCCAAAGCATGGGAGTGAGGGCTGCATTCCTGCTTCATTATCTTCATCCCCTCTGGTGCATCACCTTCATTCATGAGCAGCACAAGCCAGGCCAGAGAGAGGGGCTGGTCTCTTCTGCAGGTGCTCTGGTACCTTACTGTACTCAGGTAATGTGTGAACACTGATGGACAAATACTGCTTTTCTAAATTTTGTTTTCTAAGACAACTTATACAGAAGTGCAGGGACATTTTCCATGAATTGGCTGGGTTGCTCTATGGTATTTTTGATATAACCAGGCCCGTAAGAGCATTGTTACAGCACACACCATAGTAAGGGATATCTTGATCTCTGCTTTCGCAGGGGCAAAAGAAATCCAGTTTGGGGTGTGTGTGTTTGGGCAGGGGGGTGAAAGCTACTGCAAGGAAGCAGGGGGAGAGCCGCCTGTGCTTCTGCTCCTGCCATGGAGCTGCATCTGTGATGCACTGGACTCCTGCAGCTCCCGAAGTCATTCCTCAGCCCGTGCCAGGGTGCAGCACTGCCGTCTGACCCTTTTCTAAAGCCTGAGCCTCCCCAGGCAGGGCTGCAGCAGCCGCAGAGCTCTGCAGCACAATCAGGCCTTTGTCTGGCGGCTCCCGTGTGGCTGTTCTCTGTGCCGCTCGTCCCACTCGGGAGCGGGGGCAGAGCAGCCCTGCGCTACTACAGAGCACAGCTCTGCTGCTATAGCTGCAGTCACACCAGGGAGTGCTTCCCCAGCCTAATATATAGTTCCTGTATCTGTTAAAAGCTCCCAGGGAAAACAGAGCCTAACTGCAGGTGGAGAAAGATAATACCACAGCTTCTGGTACATGTTTGAGGTTTCACCCCTTTTTTCTTAGAGGCCAAGAAATGCTACGGAAGGTATTTGGAAAACAGTCTGAATTTCTGGCTCTAAAGGCACCTATATCTCAACAGCCACAACACACTGAAAATGGGATGGGGAGCCTTTCTGTAATCCCTGTAACGTTTCCCTGCCTGTCTGTGTAACTCACAGCTCCTGTGCGATGGTGTTGTGGGCCTGAGCTGGCACAGACTGCTTGAGGTGCGGGTGACGCGGGTGACTCACAGGTAAGCACAAACCAGAACTGCCAAAATTCTTGCTGAGGATGGGTTTTTAGTAAAAAAGGGCATTAGGGACAGTTCAGTGTTGCAGACCGGGGAGAAAGTTCTAAATGTGTAAAGAGATGTTGTATTGACAACTTAATGCCTTCAAATTTGGGCAAATACTGAAATATCAATTAACAATGGATTAACAAAGGGCTTGTATTTGTAGCAGTCCAGTCTGTCAGGCCTTATGCACTGAATGATCTTTGCATTTAGCTTCACTACCTACTGACACAGTCAAAAAGCATTGAAATATTTAGTCCAGAAGTAGCAACCAGCACCTACAGCTCATATATTGTCTATCAGCTTCATGCATCTGTATTCATTCAGAGCTTCTGTAGATACTTGTCTGACCTGTCACCTTCAGCAAGAGGTCACCACCTTTTGTTAGGTGCCTTACAGTTCTGGAAAAAACAAGTGTTCAGCCCATTGCCTCCAAAAGAATGGGAATGAAAAGGAGTTCTGGGACCATTCAAGGAGCGAGTGACTGATCATTTTGTGCTGGAGCAGCTTTGAGAGGGCTGGGGATTGTCGCTCTGCTGAGCAGCACCTCGCAGGGAATGTGAAAGGGAACTATCAAGAGGGGTTAGGGGGCAAATAGGTGTGTCCTTCCTGCCCTCCAGACAAGTTAATGAAAATCCACCCTCTGGCAGCCACTTCCATTGCAGTGAATCCTCACATCCCGTGTCCCAGGCGCACATCTGTCTCCTTCCAATGTCTGCCGCAGATTGGGGTTTGCTGTGTTTGTCTGGCTTTTGATGTGTGTAAATCACTCTGCTACGGACAGTGAAAGCTTTTCCCCTAGCGTGACTAAGCGGTCTCCATGTTTTAACTCACACCCAGAGCAGCGAGGTTTCTGCAATCCCTTCTGCACCCCTTCAGAGTAGCTGGCAGCTCTGGCTACCTTTGACAGAGGTGTGGAGGTCCTGGGATGCCGTATCCCTGCAATATGCTGTCGGTAGTGCATGCATGGCATAGACAGAAGTGCGTGAGCTAACACACATCTGGCCACACTGCAGTGGCCGCCGAGCTCTGGGGCGTGTGTGCCTGGTTCTTCATCACTTTTGTCTTTTTAATTTTCTCCCCATTTTTGCCTCTTGTGAAATTGCTCTTCACTTCACCTCTCTTCATTAAATTGCTGTCATCCTCACAACTTTGAGATCCCTCTCCTGCAAAGAGCAGCCAGGGCTTGCCTTTTGATCCGCTTATCTGTGAATTATTGTTACTTTCCTGAGGTTTAACAGCTCAGGTGACGGAGGGATACAGGAGGTGTCCAAAGGCGAAACACTGAGCACTCCAAAAGAAAGTCGAGCTAATTGCTACAAGATTGCTAACAAAGTACGGTCTTCACTGCCCTAATAACGAGCTGCAGTTTAACCACCCGAGATTGTTCTTTTCTGAGGAGAAAACCGAAGCGTTTCCCCTGTGTCCTGGGGTGCCGGGAGCAGGGATCCAGCCTTGGCTGCTGCTGCACCTCGCACGGGGCCTGCTCCCTCCTTTGGTCCGGGCTCGTCGGCAGGAGCAGCCCCGCACCTCTGTCAGCTCTGCTTGTCGGGCTGGCTGCCTCTCCCCGAACCGGTGGCGCGCTGCCCGCTGCTCTCTGCGGCTGTCCCCTGCCTTCTGCCATCCCCGGCCATCTGCGTCCCCGCGGCAGGCGGCCTCTCTGCCATGCCGCTGACCGGGCCAGCGGGGAGGACGGATGGGAGACGCGGCCTCAGAGGCTACAACCAGCACAGGGGCCTTGCCCCGCACCTCGGTGGAGAGGGAGGGCCCGGGCCTGGCTCCAGGCCGCGCTGCCGGAGCAGGGGAAGGCTGGGCTGTGGCTGCGAGCAGGAACAGCTCCGCTGGCACAACCGCCATGCCCCAGGCCGAGCCGTGCAGGGGGCCGGTCCTTGGCCTCGGAACTGCCGCGCTGCCGTCCTTCCTGGAGTGCCCTCTGCCTCGGCCTCCTCGCACAGCGGGGAGGAGCTGTGCCTCGGAGTCTCTTCGGGCATTGTGTTTGAAATAAAATCTCCTTTGTTGTTGGTTTCTGGGGATGAGGGAGCCGAGCTGACCCGCAGGGTGAGCAGGCAGCGCGGCAGAGGCAGGAGCGGGGCCGGGGCTCGGCCACTGCTCAGCCGCCACAGCAGCCGTGGATGTCTGAAGCTGCCTTCTGAGCAAAATCCTGCTTCAAGCCTGGTTCTGAGGGCTTTAGGGATGTCAAAGCCCCAGGGTAAAGAAGCGTCATGAAAGTATTTTCACTTTTACCCATACACGGTTTTTACTGCGTCTGTATTTATAGCACAGTGGTGTCAACCTGCGCGAACAGGTTGGAGGGGCAATACAGAGAGTATTTACTCAGTGGTGGGAGTACATACAGACTAGGCTCTGTGGATTTTGCTTCTCCTGATGTTCTCGAATGTGTGTTGTTTAAAGCCTTGTACAGCGCAGACAGTGTCCTTGGGAAGCAGGCACTAGAGAGCTAGAGCATTGCAGGATCCCTCTGTGTGTGAGAAACCCTGCTGAAAGAGGCATTAACTTTGACACAATCTTTACCCCCCAAATCTTTCGGTACCAACTAAAATCTCGCTTCGAAGTCAAAAAGAATAAAAATTTATCTGCTTCCAGTTCTGCGTGGCTGGAAGAGGTTCCTGGCCCCCAGTGTGATCCTTCCCTCACAATAACCGAGCGAGCAAACGAGCCCTCCAAGTTGTGCATGCCAAGGCTGCATCCCTGAGGTGCTGGGCTCTTCTTTACCTGGCCTGTAATTTAAAGGGAGGGAGAGAGAAAGAACATCTTTTTTCCTGGTTGAAAGCAATGCAATAAATAAGTGCATCTTCTTCTTCCAGATGCAATTTATAGACGCTGTTCCTCAAGAAATGGACTTCTATACATGAAAACTATAAAATACACATGCCATTTGTGAAAGATACAGCTTCTACGGTTCATTTTCTGCTTTATCCAGAAAGTATCTCAGTGTAAGCCTGCCATAGAGGGAGGGTTAAGGAAGAGTGCAAATGAGCTCAGCTAATGTTTTTGTAATGGTGCTAAAGAAATGGTCAAGAGCTTCCATTAGCCTCCTGTAGCATAAACAATTTGGGTTGCTAATGGGGAACAACAGAGTTTCACCCAAAGTAGGACCCAGAAACATTTTTCTTCATTACAGCTCTTGCGTCTTAAGACTTGATCGAGTGTTGCATAACTCCTAATAAATATGCAGTATGTTATATTACAGGGTATATTCTCAGTGCCTTAACTCACAGACGTGGAAGATGAGGCCTCGACTGAAAGCAGAATGAGGTCTGGTGTACAGACAATGGAAAAAGAAGTGGATAGACTGGAAGGAGAAGGCAGGCAGCACCTCGCAGTGGCAGGGCCAATGGATGTAATGCATGAGCTTAATTAATTTTGCCTTTTTCTCCCTAACTCCCCTGAGTGAAGCCATGTACATGGTATCCCAGCTGCTGGATAAACCTGGAGTTTTGGTGAAAGCCCTCTGTCACGTACACTTCTCACCTGCTCCTTGCTAGTTGGATAGTTCTTTTCAAATTCCCTATCTCTCTCTTTGTGTTTTCTACACTTCCCTCCCCTGACCTTTCCCTGCATCCCCAGTAGTGGTATCTCCATGGTTCACCAGACTTAGAGTTTGCCAGTGCTCATACATCGACCGTGTGGTTAAAGTCAGTCTGACGCAGAAGAACCTGCTGTCTTTCGTTGGCTTGAGACTGGTTGTCTGGCAGTGGGCAGAGGCACAAGAGGAATGCCCATTTCTGCTGCATTAAGGCTGTGAATTGATTGTCTGATGAAAGGACATAAGAAAAGAGGAAACTGAGATACCAGGCACCCCACTTGGGACAGGAGGCAACCTTTGCTGGAGGATGTGTTTGCACTAGCAAAAAAGAATGCTAACTCCCCTTCTCTTACTAAGGGGTTTAGCACCCTAATAGAGCATAGAATTAATAAAACAAATTAAATCCAGAGTCATCCATGCCCTCCATTTTTCATTTTGCGTAGTAATTCCAGTTATTGATACATCAAAGAATATACCAACATTCTTTGCTTTCAGGGAACTGCCAGGACAGAGCATCTTCTTTCATGTTGCATTGCAAATGTGTACACAGCCATTTCTCTTGACTTCAAGGAGTTAAATGTTCACATATGTAAGGCACACTAGGATCAGAGCCTTAGGTTATCTAATGATACTCAATAACTTGAGTGTGCATCATTAGCTCAATGATGCACCAAGCTCAGGGAGAGGAGAAAAAACCCAACAAACCAACCCCTGAACCCTGAAATATGTCTGTGTCTGAGAGAGAAATCTGGAGGGAAGGGAGAAGAAAACACAGTCAATATGTCTACAGTTCATTTAAGATGCTGAAAAAAGTATTTTTCCTTTTTTATGTTACTGAGGACAGAAACACAAAATGAGAGAAGAACCAGTGTGGAATCCAGAGTACCCTGTGGCATGTGAAACCCTTCTAGAACTGATGGAGAAGAAGTAGGTGCTGGAAAATATATATTCAAAGAAACAAGGACACATGTAAGCACCAGAACTGCAAACTGGGCCTGAAAAAAACCCTCTTTGCAGAGCTGTGTGGTGTTCCTTTTCCAAGACCTACTGGGGCATCCTATTGAGCCAGAGCTCCGCAGCTCAGCTGTACATTACTTTGCCCATAAGGGTGTTGAACAAATATTTTGTATCCAAGGGAGACTCATTAATGTCTTTCAAACTGGATGTAAGTTTCTCATTATTCTTCTGCATAGGTCTACTAATGGGAGCCTCCTCAAGAGATGCCCTACGCAGATGTCTTTAGGCAATGTTGATGGCATGAAGCAAGAATTGTTTTCGCTGAAAGATTTATAATGTTGCAGTCTTTCCAAGCCTAGGCAGTTCATGTGGACTGAGAACCAGCAGCAAGGCTATTCTGACTCCTGCACTATTCTGTAATACTGACTAGCCTGGAGAAATAATTTTGGTTGAAATTTTTGCTGTTCTGGGTCCTCAGTATGAGGAATGAAATGTCAGGGTTTCTTCAAAGGTACCGAATGTTTCTGACTCCTATTTGAATCAAAACCACAGGTTTTGAGTCCTTATTAAAAAAAAAAAAAAAAGAAATTAAAACCCCAAGCCCATGGATCTTAATTTAGGGCTCCCCAAATCAGAAGCCTCTTTGAAAGACACAAAACAGCCGATAGATTTCCATATCCTGCAGGGTTTTGGCATGAATCCCCTTCTTTGGTTCCAGGCAGAAAAATACAAAGAGATGTCTGTGAATAGGACCTTGCTGGGTGTCCAACCCTCTGAGTGAAATTTCCTGTGTAGAGGATGGTCTCGGCCTACATTTTCTAGTTATTATATAGAATTTGTTTCCTGCTAAGCTATGAAAAAAAATGTGTAAAAATATAAAACTTTCAGTGAATTCCCATGTTATAGAGCTACTTCAAGCTGTACAGGCAGAATTTGTACTGGAGGAGTTGACATTGAATAGGGTAGTTCTAGAGAGACACCAAAGCTCAGCAGAGACATCCTTTAAAAATGATTTGTCTTGTCTGCAATATTTTGTAAGTTGATCCAAATCAGATTTTGGAGTAATACCATTAAAGTCAACAACCAACACCCAGGATGAATCTAGCTCTTAAAGTGCCATTCAGGGTCCTTGAGAGACACACATCCCAATGACTCCTTTAGCAGTCATTAAACCAATTATCATCCCAGTCTATTTCCAACAATTATCATCATAGACTTTTTCGGTTTAATCAGCTTTTTAATTGACCTGTGAATAAGACAGGAGATACAAAAACCTCCCCTGATACCTCAGGTGTAACTATTACACACTTAGCATTGCTGTGCACACGAAATAATTTTCACCATAATACTGATCTGAGGCTGATATATGAACAACAATACTCCTATAAATTAAGAATAAAAACAAATCAAAGGCAATAAAGAATAAAACCAGGAAGTAGCAATCCAGAAATAGAATGTCACCACGATTGGCGACATTGCGTCTTGGATTTCCTTGGCCAGCAAACTTTGGAGCTGGAAAAATACATTTTCTTTTATTCCTAAAATCATCTGCAACACACAGAATAAACTGCAAGTGACACAAAAAGTTTTGAACATCTCTTAAGTGCTACAATTATTGAATTGAGTTGCAGAAATGTCTTCAGACAATTGCTTAGGACTTTAAAAAGAAATCAGGCATTTAGGCATATGTCCCTCCTGCAAGCAACTAACTTTTTTAATACCACTTGCCTTGGTATAGCACTGCAAAGTGGCCTGAATACAGCAATTTGCGGGATTTGGCACTGTGAGCCCCGCAAGCACTTAGCAAAAGCAATTGTGTAGCTCTATTGAAAATCCCGCATATCATGCTGTGAGGAGCCAGCACTTTTTATCTGTCGGCACTGTTGGTGACAAATATTAAAATAAAAAGTATGACACTATAGGTGCTTCAAAATTCAAACTGCAAGTTTCCTACTGCGGGACTTCTAACCATGTAATAAAGTGCAGGGAAGAAAGCAGAGTTCAGACCCCATGCTGTAATAAAGGCAAGGAAATCTTAAGTGTTCAAATACATAATTCATTCTCTTCTGAGACTTTATACCAGGTTTCTACCAGTAAAGATTTTAATTTGTGACTAGATGATACAATCTTTAATTTCTCTTCTACCTCCAGAGACAGCTGGGAGAGCACTGGGGCAGACCTGTTCATTGTGGTGAGTGAAAGCAAATGGTTATAATACGTCAGAGAGCTCCTCTGCAGCTGGCAAGGGTGTGACTGCCCTACGGGGTAGAGGAGAAAGAACCCCCCATCTTTTGCTTGCTTTGGAAATGCCTGTGAAAAAGCCACAATAGTCAGTGAGTTTTGTTTTAAATAGAAATACTTTGCACCTTAAATTGTGTAATACGCCAAGGATCTCAAAACATGTAGCAAACACTGGCTGGGCCTCAGCTTTCTGTGGGGAGGTAAGTCCCTGTTCTTACTTCTCGTGTTCCTGTATTTCCTGCCAACTTGGAAGTCTACTGCCATTTTGTTACCCAGATTTCAAAAACAGAATTTGAAACACATGGCTTTAAAATTTTCTTAGTAGCTGTGACCTTCAGCATTTATTGCTTTGCTGTATAACTATTTTTAACTGCACTTTAATAATATTTTTATGCAAATAACAGCATAATAATCACAAGGAGGAAGTGACTAATGACAAATTAAAACCACTTTTGTGCATGTATGGGTACACATTGTATCTGCATAAGTGACAAGTTACTGAAAAAGTATTGACCATTTAAATGATCAAATATATCCCTGCTAAAAGTCCAGTGAAATCACTGCCTTTATATCAGGGATAAATTTGGCTCAACTGTAAGAAGAATGTGTGCATCTCACTGCAGTGGTCATTTAACCTGAATTATACATTGATCTGTGTGCCCCGCTGGTGTTAGCATACAAAACTGACTGGATTACATATTCAGATGTAAAGCTACAACAAAATTGGCTTTGACCTATTTACATTTTCTAATCCAACCTCATAAGCCTAGTTATTTTCTTTCTAAACCCTGACCTTTTTTCATTCCTTCTCAAATGCCTGCTTTGGGACTGACATCCCAAAACATGATGATACCTGGTACAGTGCTTGGCATTCAGTGCTTTAGAGACTGTTGCCTTAGATGTGGCTTAGTCCTCTCAGACATGGCTATTCTGGCAGCAATCCTTGAAATCATGGGCCTTGTGCACCTTTGCTGTCCTCTATAGGAGGAAGCCCTCTAGGAGGAATAGTTTGCACAGTTAGTCTTTAAAACACTTTTATTTTAACAATTATTTTTTTACAAAACCACACTAGAAACTAGCACCATGTCCTGCCCCTTGGTCTTTAATGGTGTTACAGTTTTCCTCTTGACAATCCCCCATGCTTATAATACATTTAAGTTGATCTCTACTTACATGTACTTGGAATGTCCCTTTATTTGATACCATCTGAGGGGTGCCTTATTGTGGCTACTGCTAAGTGCCACAATAAGGCATAAGTCATGCTGATGCATTAGTGATGATCTAAAGATAGGCAGATTTTACAAGGAAGAAGCAACATTATTTCTGTAAGTGAAGTAATAATGAAAAAAAATTAAAAGGACAAACTTTCAGGCATTAAACCTATTTCTTGGTTTGTTTTTTTTCACAGGCATTAACAAAGCTTTCAAACCTTATCCCCCTCCTTGTATAACACTAATTTCTGCAACCTCCCTTTGCCTATTTATGGGGACAAGGTCCTTCACTGTGTCAAGACTGCTACCCCTGTTTCTTGTTTCTTTGGACAGTGCCCTGCCATGTGTCACTGTCCTCACCCTGATCCACGTGCAGTAGCTCTGCAGATTGCTGCGGCACTGTTGTGCTGATTGCGTGTGGCACCGTCTTGCTGAAAAGAGCAGTTGTGTCAATCTGCTCTGGTTTGAGCAAGAGAAATTGTGCCACAGTGAACTTGCTGAGAAGGCTCCTGTTGATGTCAGGGCTTTGGGCTGCAGTTATGGCTACTTATAGTTTGGGCTATGACAGAGGACATCAAGTTTCCATTTGGGTCTCCTCAGCAGCTGAAGCAGGGTCCCCAGGGTGCAGGCTCCCTGCGCTTTTCCCCACAGTACAGCAGTGCAGTCATGCAGCAGAACGGGTGCTGCCAAAGCAGGGTCTGGCCCTGTTAACAAGCCCTGGCTACAGTGCCAGCCGCTCTGAGGAAGCACAGATCCTCAGTTCCTGTGCCTAAACTTGCCCTTTCAAGAAAATGTTAACATTATTCCATGCTGCTTTTTAACAGCTCTTCAGGGTTGGGGGAGAGCTAGCTCTGATACCTTAGTGCAAGGAAGACTAGTAATGAGAAGGATGAGGCTTGTGCAGCTGGGTTGAAATGTGTTAAAACAAACAAAAGTAGTAAAAAAAAAGGGGCACCCTCTGCCTACTTCAGTTTAGGGGAAAGGTCTCTCTGACTCTACTCTCTCTGAGGCTACATTGAGACTCTTTGACTCTGCTGTGAGACTTGCTGACACTACAGATTCAACACTGTATCAAGACACTCCAACTGTGATCTGAGACCTGGAGCAGAGTGGAGCATCTTGACACAGTGTCAAAACAGTAGTCAAGAGCACATGGATGCAGCACTGAAAGGCTTTTGTCTCCCAAATGAAAAGGAGCTGGATTATTGTAATATTGTTATTATTATTGTTATTAATGATGGAAGTTTTCTCTTAAGGAAAAACTCCCACAGTTTATTTGCAGGAAGAAAGGGTGACATGTGCCCTCCCCTTCCCCCTTCTTGTTTGATAAAGCAATGTGACAGGCACTTGCTTCACTGTACAATACACTTCTCTAAAGCAAAGTTCTTTGGCTTTGGAGAAGTAAAAGATTATATTTGGAAATTATTTCAATTTAGGAACCAAAAGGAGTTAGTCCTTTCATGGTACTGCACATCAATCATCTCTATCTTTGTACATGTTTATGTTTGTTGTATAATTTGGACTTGCAGTTTTTTACAGTGACATTCATTTGATCTGACTATTGTTTTGGGGCATGGCATTGGTCACCACTCTGTCCACGAAATTCAAGCTCTGGCTTTTGGTAAGAGTAGCTGTGAATTCAGATATCTGAGTGCTGACCAATATTCATCAACAAAAGAAATTAGTTCAATTGTCAGAATGTGGCAATGCCTGCTGAGACAGGTTTCTTTTCTGCAGATGAGATGGTCTTAATGTTACATGGACTGTGACTTTAAACAGGTTAAACTCATTTATTTAAAAAATGAGAATATAGATTAATATTTTTTTTCCTTGCTGGCGTCACAGGTACCAAGGAATTAGCAAAACCATCTACTAAATGTTTTCTAGATGGCGGTGTTTTTGCTGAATGTTAAATGAAAACAATCCGTTAAAATAAAGAATGAAAATTCTTTTTGTTTTCTTTTCCTCTTGGGCCTTCCCAAAAGGAGGTCGACACCAACCCAGTTTGAAACATACTTACCTAAGCCAATGACTGCCCAGCATGTATTCCCTTGAGCAACTTGACTGGGCATGATGCCATCTGAACAGATGGGCATTACTGTAGGCAACCAAGAGACCATGCATGTGAATCAAGTATGGGTGTTTACAGCACCATTTCCCTGATGAGAATGTCAAAATGGCAGCCCAGTCCAAGCCTTTGGCTCAGTTTGATTTCATTTCACTAATTCAGTTCTAAAATGGACAACTTCACAAAATACATAATTAAGTTGGATGGTCATGATTTTACTTAATGGAATTGGGCAGAAAAAGCAGTTAATGGACTCACCCCAAATAATGTGCCGGTCTGTACCATGAAGACTTGCTATTTTGCAAAATGAGGGCAAAGAAGTCACCATGTCTAATGGGGCTAAGTATAACATAACAAACAGGCAAGCCTATTAATACTACAGATGTACTCCAAACTGAAAGAAAGAAACATCTTCACTTTTTTTTAGAAAGGCATCTTATTTCAGATAAGAAATAAAACCAGTATGAAATGGGACTTATATGCATGATGTATTTGAATAATATACTAGTTCAGGGTCAGATTCTTAAAGTTACACGTATTGAATTAAGATTTCATTGCTGTCCTGAAGAGAGATCCACATAAATGTTGCAACATTTTTGAACTTAGCACTCAGTACAACTCCTGTATGTGTTGAATGAAGTGAGTTCTACTGAATTATTGTTGGAAGTTCTGTAACGTCTATCACAAAGAGGACTTTAACTACAGAAATAGACTGGAATTTGAATATTAAATTACAGATTCATCTACTTTAACAAGAAATACTATGCTATATGTATCTTAGAAGCTTGATTTAAAGTATGTGTCTGAAATGATGTTGTTATTTTATTTTTCTTTTGATGATCTGATGATAGTTTCTTTGCACCAACTTCCATATGGCTGTATAACACTAACTGCTTATGCAGCCTTCAGGTTTACCTTTGGTAATCTATGTAACTTTTTGCTTTCCTGAGTGGCTAGTCAGCCTGAATTTGAAGAATTGGGATGCTGAGTCATCAGTGTCAGGTATGAAATACATGAATACATCTTTTTGTGGTTTGCCTTTTTTTTTTTTTTTTCAGGAATAATGCAACATCTTACTGATAATAGCTAAAACTTCCTGTGTTTTAGATTTGAATTATTTGTTCCTAGGTTTTTTTGTTTGTTTTTAAATCATCTAATTTCTGCTTGGGCAATTTCCAGGAAGTACCCAGTGAGTTTTACATATACTCCTATGCCTCAGCTGGGGAATTTGGGGCCGGGGGGGGGAAGTAATAAAAAATTGAAAAACAGAATGTGAAAATGAAAATAAAAGTAGTTCTTTTCTAACACTTGATTGGAACAAAGAGTATCTGAATTGTGTATTTCTGTATGCAAAATATTTCAATATTTTTCTCTATTATGTCAAGCTATCAGAATCAAACTTTCCATTTGTCTTCTATAATGTGGTACGAAGGCTTCAACTTCTGCCATTAGACTTGCTAAAATGCTCTGTTACCTTGTATTTCATTTTCTAGGGAGAATGATGTTTATTTTCTTGCTCAATGTCATGGTAACAGAAACACTTCCTTCATATTGTATCTAAGTTTGTGTTTTAAATACAAGCAGGGCAGGCTGGAGGTGACTCTATATCCCATGTGGAAATACAGCACTAGCTTTCTGGGGGCCAGCACATACTTCCAGCTGTTGCTCTAGGGTCACAGATGCATCTCACACTGAATCAGTTAAAAATGCAGTAGCTGTGTTTGGGGACACAAGCTTAAATTTTCAGGGCCTGATTATTCTGTTAGTTTCATATGCACAATTCCCACTGAAGTCAGCAGAAGTAGTGCATGCAGACCTGACAGACTAATTTGGAGCCCAAAAATGCAAAGGATATAATCAAACATTTGATTTCTGTGAGTACTTGAGGTCTTCTAACCCATCTTCACAATGTTATGATTTACCACAGCTTTTAAGGATTTGGATGGATCCAAAAATATTAGGCTACTTGTGATATTTTATTTTCAATGAACAGGGGAAGAAAAAGAGATCGGAAGTGTATGAGCCCATGCTGGACAAGCCCAGAAAGAAAAATGTGTTCTACAGTGCTCTAAAACTGAGCTAAGACTAATACAATGTATGGCATACTATGTAAGGAAAAGAAATGTGAGACCCTGAGGAATGAAGGCAAACTAATCAAAGGAATAGCTAATGGCCTAGAAGGAGGACAGGGAGCAACCTGTTTCTTATGTAGCCCACTCAGTTCTCAGTTCAGAGGGCCAGTGTACAGACTGCTGGGACCTGAGCCCAAGGTCTTAATGATTTTATCCAAAAGGTGTCAAACTCAAGGCAAATTCTTTATGTCTATATATTTTATTCTTTGATCAGAAATGGACAATTTCTTCCACACAGGGAACAGAGCCAAGTACTAGGGCTGGACCACTATTGCTGCTTTTGCACATGCTTCTCTAAAATGACTTTACACCTGCAGTCCCACAAAACACCAGAGTAATAGTGCTGGTCCAGTTGGCCTACTGACTAATCAGCACCTCAGGGCAAATAAAATTGTCAAGGAAAATGGATTTGGCACCTGAACCATGAATAGGGGAGCTGGGAAGATGACCAGTAAGGTCTGAGCAAGATGATGCTTGTTCCAATAAGCGACTGGAGATCAAAATCTTTAATATGATGCTCCCAGTGTCAGTATTAACTCCCTTTCTTGTCTGTTTTCAGATTAACAGGACTCCAAGAAAGACAGTGGAGGCTGGAGTGATGCTGATTACTCTGGAATGTATGGCAGTTGGTTGAACTAACGGAGAACAGAATTACAGATGTCTGCAGGAATTGAAGGAGCCTTACAATAAAGAGGGTGGGCCAGCAGCGCAGTCTGCAAAATGGAGAACATGAAGGTCTGCTGAGCCCTCTCTCCTGAAGCCTACAGCCTTGGGAAATGGTGAAGATGTAGTCTTAGGAATCCCTAATTTCTCTGGCATGCCCAAATATACTAATTAATACTTGCAGAAGGAAGTGAAAAGTGTTGCTTGTGTTATGAAGTATTAATGTTCAATTTTTAAACTATTTCTATCATTTTTCTGTGATGACAGTGGAGGACTATGCCATTGAAATAAAGTAGGTGTTTCTAGCCTATAACACTGAAAAAAATCAGTCTGAGGCCAAGGGTATTTAAGGCACACGAGTAAAAACATACTTGTAAGATAGATACACTGCAAGATGACCCCAAGCATGAGTGGTAAATGTAAGGTACTTGAATTTTACATGTTCTGGGGTCTGGGAGAACCTGATTTGCATTCATCTTCATTGAAACATCTGGCCAATGCCCCCCTGCGCAGCCTCGGACAGGATATACCTTTCTGGTCAGTGGTCAGCTGGAGGCTATTAAAGAAAACCTGGCTGTTACCAGGTGTGAGTGACCACCCTGGTCCCAGTCTGC
This sequence comes from Psittacus erithacus, assembly GCA_009867235.2. Classification (NCBI taxonomy): domain Eukaryota; kingdom Metazoa; phylum Chordata; class Aves; order Psittaciformes; family Psittacidae; genus Psittacus; species Psittacus erithacus. The sequence continues at coordinate 198,099 of WYDI02055584.1, forward strand.
AGCGAGAAGCACGTCCCTCCTTTCTGCTGCAGTAGGAGGCCTTTATGGTCACTTCAAGCACCGTGCTGTAAGTGTAGCAGGCAGCTAGCTCCATCTCACTGCCTTCTCCTCGGGCAGCCGCTAGCACTGCGTGGCCATGGGCTTCTCTCAACTCCTGCTCCTGGAGAACTCGTGAACCGAGCACCAGGGTTTGAATAACGGGACTAACGTCGGGCTAGGTGCCGCGAGGCACGGCGGGCCTGAGAGCACGACGGAGACTGAGCGCGGGTCGGAGCAGCGAGGGACAGCCGGGCGCGGACAGCCGGGCGCGGACATCTCGCGTCCCTCCTGAGGTGAGCAAGGAGCCGCCATGGCCACGGCTGAGGCAGGAGGCTGTCCGGCTCCGCGGTGCAAGGATGCCCCTAAGCGCCAACTGGGCCGCGTCCCGACCCGTCCCGTCCTTGCACTGGGGCGGTGCCACCGCTCCCCCGTGGTCTGGCTTCTGCCCCAGAGGGCGTCTTCCCAGCCCGCCGGGCCTCGGTGTTGGGAAAGCCCTGAGACAGGGCCCTCACAGAGGTGTCCCGATGGGCGGAGGGTGGTGTGTAGTCCTGCTGTCCTCTTTCTCCGGAGCTTCGCAAGCCACCATCCGCAGCCTTCTGTCAGTTACAACCGTGTCCAGGCTGGTAATGGCTGAAGGTCGCTGCTGGCTTGCTGGTGGTAGGAGGGGACTTGACAGTTCCAGTCAATGTGGCAGCACACACGTTAATCATCACACGAAGTCTTGTGTTAGCTGCTCCCCTCCACAGGAGCGTTGAGGACTGAGCTGCATGCAGCTTGACCATGCAACACATCCTCAAGTCTTGGCCAAAACTGATCATGATGGGGACAGGCCAGCTTTGACTGTAGCAGCTCTGCCTCAGGAGCCCAGTCACCTCAGGCATACGTTCTTTTTGCGCTGTTTGTAAGGGTCTGACAATTTTAACATAAATAATATGCAGCTTTTATTGTCACTTTTGAACAGTTATTAGGAAAGCACCTAAGAGAGGGATTCTAGCATTGACTGAAGTGGATGCTGTACATGTCAACTCTGTGGAAAAGAATACAGGACAACATGAATGCAGAGGAAGTGTTTGAAAGGTGATGGTGGGGTACTTGGTAGAGGGGAGGAAAGGCAAAAGCCGGAAATGGAAAAGGTTGGAACAAGACTAGTAACGGATAGCTTGGTAGGGCCAGAGGTAGGGTGGATAGGGAATGAGATCTCTGGGCTTCGATTCAGAAGAGATCATATAAAGTTTGCTATGTTCCCATAGCCTATGTAGGACAGTTCTTCACAATTTGTGTTATAATGTTTTCAATATTGAAAGAAATAAAGAAGGTGAACAAAGCAGACAGGCTGCATTATCAGGGAGAGCTTATTACTTACTGCTCCCTTCTTAGGAAGAGCAGTAAATAAAGTACAGCAAAAAAACCCCAACAAAACAAACCAAGAAAAGAACCCCAAAACCCAAAAAAAACCCCAACAAAACAAAAAAAAATCCACCCACGAACAAAAACCAAACAAAAAAGCCACCAAAAAGAACCAAAACAAAGCAAAACAAAACAAACAAGCAAAAAAACCAACCAAGAAAAACACTCCTATGGGCAGAGAATAAGTAGTCTGACTTTTAGCTTAGTGAACTGAAAGTAGTGGTGGAATACCGCAAAAGAAATGTCAGAGAGAGCAATAGGGAAAGGTGCGATGTGGAATCAATAAAATAAATCAGCTGTATAATCTTGAGAAGGGATAAAGTTGCCTTAATAACTAGCATGGATAAAGGAGAAAATAAAGAAAAATATGACTGCTGTTGATGTGTAGTGAGAGAAGAACGATGAAGGTTACTGGAGGAAAAAGCAGGGAGCCTGTCAGAATGAGGATAAGACTTGCTTTGGACTGAAATAAAGGATATGTATTACAGACCGATTGAGGACAAGAGAAATCGGGAGGAGACCTCTTGGTGTGTCCAAGAGGTGGTATTTTCAGGTAGAGTGTGTAGACGTTTGTATATATATATAATACACAGATTTATGCTGATGCCCTCCCTGAGCATTCTGGGGAGCATTCTGGGGGTGGTTCCCTGTGAGCTCCTCTGCCATGAAGTGGTGAGGCAGCAGTTCTGTGGTGGCTGTTGGCCTCTGTATGTGTCTTGTACTATAGCTGTTATGGCTTATCCAGTGAGTTTAGGTTCTTGTTAAAGGCTCAGTCCTGCAGGGAGCAATATATGCAGCAGATGTTTGCAGTGACACAAAACAGCCTTTCAAAAGAGGCTGCATTTTTTCAGTCAACCTAAATATGTTCCTATATGAGAATGGTGAAGCAAACAAGCTAAAGGTGTGTACAGGCTTGTATCATGAATTTCCAGTGCATATATATATTCTTTTTTGGTGTAGGACGGCTGGTTCATACTGTGGTGTCCCGGTGTGTCTGTTGTATGGTAGTCTTGCTCTTTGAAGAATTTTTTATCCTGGATTGTGGGTAGCTTGTATTTTGTCACTGGCCTTTCACTGCATCTCTGAGGTACTTCTGCATGTCTGTTGACAGACCTTGATAGCACTTAACATGCAATCTGGCTGCATGACTTCTACTCCCGTATTGTAGGGGAGAGATGAGTTTTCTCACTTCATGTGACAGCAGGGGTATGAACAGTTGGTCTAAGTTGTACATACTGGTCATAAGATAGCATAGAAATTGTCCACAAATGTAAATGCATTTGTACTTCATTGTGTTTTTAACTAGACAATAAGAGCAAGTTTTAATACGAAAACAGTGATGTTATTGATTCAGCTATCATAAGTCTGCTTCAGAGTAGAAGTTGGATAGAGGTAGACAAGTAAATGCAAACTAAAAGCGTTCTTTTGTGAATTTGTTTTGCAGATGTTTTCACATAATTGATATTTTTTATTTAATGCTGTTGTTAATGGCACACTGTAAAATGGAGCCAGCATTTGGAAAATGTAATTTGTTCCTCAAAAAAGAAATAAGGAAAAACGTTTCAGTGGGAGACTGCAAGTAAAGAATGTTAACGCTGACCTTAGCTGTGACTCAGTTTGCAGATGCTGGCCTTACAGACAGATATGGTTTGATAGAACTTTGCGCTTCTACTCTACTTCTACTTCTTTGCACTTCTGCACTTCTAGTGTTTGTTTCACCTAGCTTGGAGTAGCTACAGGTTCCTGGTGGAAGAGGCTGCACTGCTTGTTTCTGCTCCCATTCTGCGTATTGTTTGCCTTTCTTGTTTCTTTGCATAAAATCTAGTGATGATGTGGCAGCAGGAGTGGAAAGGATTGATTCAGCAAGCTGATCTGATGGAAAACTGATCTCCCCAAAATTTAACAGATGCAGAGTGTTCTGTCACTCAGGGGAACTGAACTTCTTCATGTAGTGATTGCAGCGTCCACATACTGTGCAAGGGAGGGTCTGGAAATCTACTCGTGCTTGTGGGAAGAAAGTGTGGGAATAGAATGATTCCTTTGGTGGTAATCTACAATTACACTGGATTGATTATGCTAGGAAGTCTTTTGTCACTGTTAAGGTAGCTGAATATATGACACAGGTCACTATGAATTCATCCACATTTACCAGTGGACACACATTACACAGCTGTTGGTGGCTGCATTAGAAACTTTATGGAAACAAGTCTGAGGCAGAATTTGCTTTTGTTTTTTGTATTATTGTGTATCAAAAGAAAAGCAAGCAATTTGAGTAATTAGCTACAAAACCAACAGTCCAATGGATTATTAGTTTTCTGTGTCTTTTTTTGTTGTGTTTTTGGTTTTTTTTTAAAATACATCTCTTTGTACTACTGAGGTGGTACTAAACAGAGCAAATACAGGCCTAATCGGCTGTTACAAAATCCTCCTGCTCTGTATCAAGGGGAAACCTTCACCAGTGTAAGATTGGGTGAGGAAGTAGAGCTCAGTTTCCTCACTCAGCTTGTATGCATGCCATAGTCCAGGCTTTCAGCTGTAGAGCTAAAATCTGCTGAACAGCTTTTCCCCACTCTCTTCATAAGATCTGTTGCACTGCATGCAGAGTGTTAAAGCTGCGTGCTGGTTATTCTCAAGCAGCACAGAACTGTAGCTATCACCAGCATCCTATCTTGAAATCCTTTTCTGTATGTTCTTATGCTTATCATTTAAGTTGCCTATTTTTAAATTGCATCTGAATCAATATTTCAGATTATCTGGGAGGGCAATGTCATGATTCAGGCCTGATGCAGTGACCATGCTTGCACTGAGGATTTATTCTTCAGGAGGACAGACATCGTAATAGCCAGTTCGTGACACTCCCTCTAAGACCAAGGGTGGTGGAATTCCTTCACTTTTGATGCTTTTTGAGTTCTTTCAAAAGCCCCTCTTTGTGGGAACTACTTAAATTTTGCAAACACTTGTTACTCAAAAGCATCCATTCCTTTTTCTCTTATGTAATTCTTAGATTTTGGGGTTTTTTTCCATTCTTCTAGTGATGCATTAACAATGGTTTTGTTGCATATGAGAAAGCACTACTTCACAACAAAACTGGTTGTGTGTAGTCCTTAGATTCCTAATTCTCTGTTCTTCAAATATTTGACTTATTTAACGTGCCTCATTTTACAGCTGCTCCCTTAATTTTTTATTTATTTGTTTATTTATTTTTTTACTGTGATTCCACTTCTTTGCATGCTTTAGAATAGTTCTGTTTAATTTCTGTATTTCGTGTTGTTCAATGAGAGACGCTTGCTTTTCAGCTGCTCTGCTGCAAATGCTAACTCCTGTAAGGCAGTAGTGCAGCCTTTCCCCTCTTTAATCATGGGACTTTTTGACCATATGATGAAGAACTCTCCTTTGTCTCCAAAGCTGGGACCTCCACAGTAAGAGTTGGTGAACATGGGCAGTTTTGGGTTGTGTTTGTTATTTGTGTGGTTTATTTGTTGGATTTTGGTTTGGCCCAGTGTTGATTAAATAACAGTGTTTGTTTGGAGCTGAAAAATGCAGTGAAGAAAGATACAGCCAGTGCCCGTTATTCTAGTGTAAGTTTTAGTGTTGTTTTAATTCTGAGTGGCTGTACGACTTCTGCTGGCATGTTCTACTGTCTGTGATGAAAATTATGACTGTTTGAAATCGAGAAGACAAGCTGAATGTTTGGTGCTTCCCCATTAAAAAGAAATTAATAGGTGATTATAATAAGGTAATTAATAAGAAATTAATAATCAACTAAATATTACTTTCCTTTTTTTCTGATGATAACTGTCTCCTTTTAACAATAACTCCTTAATGAATTTTCTTTGGAACTTGTGGTTGTGCTGTTTCATGCACTTTCTTGATGCTATTTTGATTTCCTTCTTCGATAGTACTATAACTAATTTTTTTTTTCTAGCTCTGTATTGCCTGTTTGCCCTTCAGGCTGCACAGATTGTAAAATGAGATTTCTTTGCTTCTGGCAGCTGATCTGCAGTCTCTTTTCTGTCCTCTAATCTGCTGTTCTTTAGTACTTTGATTCCTCATGTTCTTGGGTGGCCTTTCTAATCCCTCTCTTTTGGATTTAGTGTTTTCTCTAGCTTTTCCAAGACTGCTTTCTCCATGTTCATTGTCTGTTTGGCGTCAGCATGATCTGTAGCTTCACTCTTTCTTCCTTTCATCCTTCGCAAGATCTCTGCTGCATAGGGTGGCACCTTTCTTTAAAACTGCTTTAGCAAAAGCTCTTTCAAAAACTTATGCAATCCACCATCTACCTTCTTGCCTGTTCTTATCTTCACTGTTCCCTCCCCACTATGCGCCTAGTTTGAGATCTGTCAACTCCACATGATTAAATCAGTGTAAATAAGCTCGGCAAACAGTTTTGGGTTCTTATATGTTGGCTGTCTCTGGGTCCTCAGATTTCCTCCCCCCTCCCTCTCTGCTAGAAAACCTGCTCTTTTCTCTCTCAGCACCATCTCTTGAGCGCTGTCTCTTTCTCTCCCTTTTCTGCCTTTGTCTGTTGTCTCCAGGGCCTCCACTGTCACATCACAGAGTTCTTCCATCATATTTGGCATTTCTGACCTATCTTCCTCTCTAGCTCGCCTTCATTTTCTCATTAGTTACAAGTGTCCCCTACTGATTCTGTCACACTGAGTTTTTTTAAGGTATTTCCAACAGCTTTTCTAAATTTTTTTTCCCTGTGACTTTTAAAAATGTCCTCTAACAACTAAAGTGAAGTGGTGGGGTTTTTCTGTTAGCTTTCTTGCTTTCTTCCTTTTTTGTTTTGCATATTGACTTCCTGGAGCCATTCTGAAAAGTCTTTAGACTGTCCCATTTGTAGTGCTAACACCAGTACTATCTGTATTTTTAGAACTACTGAGGAAGGTTGAGGTTGCATGTTAACCTGCCTTTGATTTGAAAGTTAACATATTAAAGCTTTCTAATGACCATCATAATGGAATTTTCAGGTCTTTTAATATGGCTTGTTCCAAGTATGCTTCACTAACAGTTTATGCTGTCAGCATGTTGCCTTGAGCTTCCAGTTGCAAAGCTTTAGCAGTCTTCATTTGCTGGTATTCTCTTTCCTAAGTCCAAGTTTCTCAGGAGGTTTTTCTCATGTAACACAATCTTCTGTAAACTACAGCAGTGAAATCTCTTAGCAAAATTAGTTCATCAGGCTTTAATACTGGGTGACCTCACTGTGAAACAGCTTCTAAAATATATTTTATGTGTCCAGATTGTCTAGGTAATTCTATTAGTATATTCTCATGGTAGCTGAGCAGGTAGATTGTCTTATTATCACAGTGCCTGAATTAAATTCAGGCTAATTAAATAGCTGGTAAACTCTGCTGGTGATATGAGTTCCATCACTTCCATAAACTTCTCTCCATTTTTTAAATTAAGTTTTTAGAGAAATACAGTTATATTTCCCCTTGTTAACACTGTTTGGCTTTTAGTACACACAAAATAATGTGTGACTTTGGCCTCTTCGGGAACCTGCTTAGCAAGGTTCCATGGGATATAGCTCTAGACAGCAGAGGGACCCAAGACTGTTAGTTGATATTCAAGGATCACCTACTACAAGCTCAAGAGTGTTGCATCCCATCTAGAAGGAAGCACAGCTGGAGGGCCAGGAGACCTCCTTGGATGGATAAGGAGCTGCTGAGGAAAATTAGAAGGAAAAAAGAGGCTTATAAAAGGTGGAAGCAAGGACAGGAGCCCTGGGAAGAATACAGGGATGTTGTTCAGGAAGCTAGGGAACAGGTTAGGAAAGCTAAGGCCCGGTTAGAATTAAACTTGGCTAGGGATGTTAAAGATAACAGGAAGGGATTCTATAGATACGTAGCAAATAAAAGACAGACTAGGGACAATGTAGGCCCTTTCTGGAAGCTATCAGGAGAACTGGCTACCCTGGGTTTGGTGAAAGCTGAGGTTCTTAATGGCTTCTTTGCCTTGGTCTTCATTGGCACACCACCCAAGTCTTGGAAGACAGAAGCAGGGACTCTGAAATTGAGGACCCTAGGCCCACTGTAGGAGAGGATCAGGTTCGAGACCATCTTAAGAACCGGAACTTGCACAGGTCCATGGGACCTGATGAAATTCATCCCCGGGTCCTGAAGGAGCTGGCAAATGAAGTTGCTAAGCCACTGTCCATTATATTTGAAAAATCATGGCAGTATATTTGAAAAATCATGGCAGTCAGGTGAAGTTCCCGATGACTGGAAAAAGGGAAATATAACCCCCATTTTCCAGGAGGAGAAAATGGATGACCCGGGGAATTACGAGCCAGTCAGTCTCACCTCTGTGCCTGGCAAAGTCTTGGAGCAGATTCTCCTGGAAGGCATGCTAAGGCACATGAAAAACAACAAGGTGCTCGGTGACAGCCAGCATGGCTTCACTAATGGGAAATCCTGCCTGACCAATTTGGTGGCCTCCTATGATGGGGCTACGGAACTGATGGACAGGGGTAGAGCAGTTGA